>VYYI01002528.1:0-14624 GCA_021029175.1 Bilobella aurantiaca | reverse complement strand
TTGAAATTTCATACTATGTTTAAAAATCGTTTTTAATTATATGTAACAAAATAGCAAAGTTTCAAAATTTTAGCTCTTGCGCACTTCAGACCATCTCCTGGTAAGTACTAATATGACAAAACATGTAAACAAGTTAAACTTCACGTTAACCGTACTCAAATATCACTCACAATTTAGAAGCACATCAACACATTCTAGGCATGTTTGTAGCATTGTTTCAAAAATTTTGCAGCATTATACAGAAATTACTTTTTTTTAATCCCACACTACATTAAATTGCTTTGAAGAGTTTTAAAATATTGATATGTAAATGGTAACGTTAACTTAACTTTTAAAGAAAAAAAAATTACTGATTCCATTAAGTCAAAAAGACCATTCAAACATCATTTAAACAAATTTGTTTAATCTCAATATCAATTTCTAGACCTTTTTTTCAAAAACTTAACACAAACTAAATGCATCTTAAATTTACTATGCAGTTATAGAAGTTTAATGAAATATAAGTTATATATATGAAATGTATTATATAAGCTGACTCAAAAGCAGAGCTTGTACGCCTAATCCTTGTTTTACATTATTTACATTATTTAAATTTCTTAAAAAAATTCAAAAAGTGCAGTTTTACGAACGTGGTATTAAATTTTTATGTAGCGTCGCTTGTAAGGCAGTGTATTTTAAATAATACAAAATTATAAAAAAAACAAAACATTTTGCCTATAGTTTAGAAATTAAATTTGTCACATGAGTAATACTGAAGATGAAATTTCAGCTGAAAAGCTTCCAAACACATGTAATTCTAGTACGTAAAATAAAAGTATTACATTTTGCAAGCAAAACATTTTTAAACGATGATGTGCTCAGAATAAATGGGTAGCGTAAATTTCGTGTCGAAAGTGTCAGGCAGTATGTAACATTTGGAAAAAACACGTATTTTGAAATTTTTAAAATGGGTGGGTTATTTGGCGCTGCATTGTATAAGGCGCCAACCTATACTCGCTTTGGCACTAATTACACAATTTCTCTCCCCCACCGACATCACCCCTCGTCAATTTATTTTAGTCTCATTCTCTGTGCCCTTGGAAAGCCAATTCAATTTGCTTCTCTAAAACCTCCCAGCTGATTATACCCCTAAATAATTCAAATCACTTTTTATCATCTTTGTGTTTCAACCCCAAGCCGGATTAATTATAGCAAAAAAAACTGGTCCATCAAAGCAAAAAGTGAGTCTTCTTCAACATGTAGGCGCTTCATCCCTTGTAAGAAACTTGTTTTCTCATCACTAAACTACCATGTGAGTACTAGTATTTTCTAGTAGCATTTTGCCATAAAAACTTATTATATCCTATATTATATCTTTCATTCAATAATATCTTGCAGTACTCTTGTCTTGTCTTTTGTTGGAGACAAAGCGGAAAGCGAGAAGACGTTTTTGGCCAAGAAAATCAATACCCCCTACTCGCCTGCACTCCACTTCTATTGATCCATAAAATTTCATAGTTCACACACACCAAGGCGATATTTCGCTTGGAGACAAGACAAAAAATATGCATTTTTAAAATCGCAAAATTAGTGTTCTTCGTTGTGCTGCATTCTATCGCGGAAGCAGAAGCTCAAAGTGCAGCATGAACAAGATAAAATAGAACGACATGGTTCAGCAGCAAGAGGTAATTCAAATATTACACTCAACTTACATCAAATATAAAGTTGCCGATTACCAATAGGAACATAACCTATTTATATTATACTAAAAATTTTTAAGTTCCCAAAACGCCGGATTTCTACGATTGTTGACTACTTTAATGCAATTTTTCAAGTTGTTAAATACAACTGATATTTATAAGTTACTGAATCAGTTTTCATTGTAAAAAAAAAGTATAATACACTATAATAATAGTTTTGTTAAGTTTTGTTTCTTGAGATGGTCAATGCTTTGTTTCTGTATTAGTTTTCAAAACCCTGTAGTAAATTATCTCCATTATTTCAAGGGTATCCCTGCTTTGTCAAATTTCTATTGATAAGTGCACATAAGACTTTATCACGTAAACGACATTTATTTGTTATTTATATTTTTCATTTTCCTTTAATTTAGAAAGGGCGGATTGAGTTCGAGGGTGTGAACAGTATTAGCAATGGCGAAGTGCGTATTGTTGCGGAGCAAATACGATCTGCCTGTGATCGAGCACTGTTTCATTGGAAGTCGTTTCCAATAAATTTACCTCCTTCCATTACCGATCAAAAAGGCCTTTGTCTCAAGGACGTCTTTATTTTGCCTACATTCGATGAGCTCGATGCCCTTACGACTGATTCAAAAGGAAATCCAAAGTTTCTGTCACATAACCAACTACAGTCGATCAAAAGAAAGGGGTAAGTATCCCAGGTTAATAATGTCAAGGACTGTAACCTAGTGAACACACAATCATGCAACCCTCTTGGGGATACATTGTTGCATGATTGTTTTTCACCTGCTTATATTTGCTATGAATCAAATTTACAATTTAAGCCTAATTTACGTGTTATTATTAAGTTCACCTATTAATATATATATATATTACCTAGCACCTATTGATATTCATCATATTAATAATAAAATGATTAATATTTAAATATTTTTTAGACAATTTACTGTGGCAAGTGAAAACTTCCCTGGGCAGACGCACGTCTGGAAATTGCATCCGCTCTTTCAAAAGGGCCTTGAGACTGCTCGAGAGGAATTTCTGAATGAAGTGGCCCTTGGCCTTAGATTCTTGGTTGTATACGTACCGCAAATAATTCTCGGGCCTTTCCACAGTGTCCTTGGAGCCCTTAATACCCTAAAAACTGACTTAATAAATCTAATTGGTAGAAATCCAAAATACTAAAATGAAAAATGAAAAATTTTGGGTCATAATTTAGTTGACGTGAAAAATTTGGTATAGATCTGTTGGTTGGATGGGGAAGGGTACATGTTCCAAATGTGGAAAAGCGTATTGAGGAAGAGCGGGCAAAGTTTCTAGTGGCTGAACTCAGGTGCAAGGTAAGACCGGTTTGGGACAATTTTTGTTTATTTAAGATTTATCAAAACTTAACATATTTGTGTGCGCCCAGGGCGATGGCGCAAGAGAAGTTGGGCGCTACGTTCGAAATCAAGCGTCAAAGGCGCTGCGTGAGAAGGTTACCATGGCAATGGAACGACCTCCACCAGTTCCATACCGTTTTACAACTCCTGTTTCTATGGATGTTGACCTCAGGCTTTTTGATAGGTACCAATTATAGTCTTAATATTTAATTCTTTATATAAGTATTTTTTTTTGTTATATTATGTTAGGGAATTTATATTTAATTAAAATATAAATTGCTCTAAATTACGTCTATTAATAATTTACTGCATTATGTAGAGATCTCTTTCGGCGGCTATCAATACCGTTAAGTGCAATTTTGGAGAAAGCGAGTCGTGGATTTTTGTCATTTAGAGAAAAGGTGATACGACAACTTTCTGGGAGAAAAATGACGGAAGCACAATTAGAAATGGTAACAAATTTTTTCACTTTCTTTGAAAACTTAATTGTGTCATTAATTAATGTCATTTAAGCAAATATATTGTGTCAGGAAGCCAATCATCTCATGATGGAAGAATATTTGCGTCGAATTGGCGTTGCTTTAAGAACATCACCATCCATTTCCACCATTTGTACCGATATGGATCGTCTTGTGCTTGAGCAGGGAACGTTGCACGTTCTCATGCAAAGGTGAATTAACTTAAGATTTCCTAATCAAAGTTAATTAAATAACGTTCAACTTTCAATTAACCTTAAATTTTTGTACCAGAGCTGTCGATGAAGTGAGCATACGTTGTGAGTCTTATTTGGCAGAGGAGAGGAAGTTGCTACTAGGAGAGTTTCCAATACTCAGCAGAGACAAAGTTTGGATGCAAATTCAAATGGAAAAAGCAAAAGTTAGTTAAAAGTTAATGTTTGTTTAAACTAATGTGAAACTATGCTAATATAGTAGTTATAAAGTTAGTTAGTATGCTGATATAAATTTATTACATAGTTTATTACATAATTATACATATTATATGCAATTTAATAGGAATTATGCAATGGTATAAACCTTTGTTTTGTACCTGGTACAGATATCTTTCCTTGAGGAGAACCAGTGGATGGCGCACGAGATTGGCCTGGAGTTGTGCGCGGATCGATTCCTTCGGCAGCACGCCTACTTCCTTGCACGAGATTTAGTTTTCATGAGAGACGTAAATAACTCAAAGTTCTTTTTTTAAAATACCACTTTTCAATATATTGATTTTGTTTTAACTTTTCATGTAAACATATCCTAAGCATTTTTTTTAAAACATGTTAGACTTCTGCCGTACTTCGCAATGAAATCCAAGGCGACAAAGTACCGTGCAGAACGTTTGAATGGAAAACGCTAATTTGGAGACCTGAAAACTACGTTATAACGCGCACGCTTAATGGAAACGCAGAAACAATTCCAACTGTAATTAGTCAGCTCATAACTACAATTACAAATCCCAGGAGTGATCCTTACCACGTAAGAATCATGCAAAACTGTACAAAACCTCACAATAGTTGTATTAAATAATTAAACTAACATAATTTACACAAGTTAAGTTTTATATGTAAGCTGAAAACTGTTAAGATTTTTGGGAAATTAAAAACATAAATTTTAACATATCAAACATATCAAAAAAATATTAAAATGTCCAAAAAATGTAAATTTGTGAATTTTTTTCCCTCCAGCCTTTGTACAGTATTCGACGCATGAGTATACGTACAACGACTACACGATGGCCGCTATGGCGCCTTACAAATTTGCTATTTCGTACAATTTGCTGGATCCTAAACTCAATATATTTCTTCGGATACCAAGTGCCCTGGAACTCAGCCTTATCCCTCCAGGCCCTTTTTCGATCAAAACCGTTTCTCGTTTCACTCGTTCTCAACCAGGTTAACGGAAGTCTTTGTCCAAAGAAGTCATCTGAAACGGCAACTCTGTCGTCAAGGTTACGGACACTCTGGCGACATGTTTCCAAAGCACGCTCAAAATTTGAGTCAGAGCCGGATACCGGCTTTCTCGGAAAAGGCGGTGCACGATTCGTCAATCGATTCTGGAACTATGGAATTATAGGGTTCATTCCTTCATTACTCCTGATAACTCTGTTTCCTCTTTTTGCACTCACAGTCTCAATTTGTAGTCTAATACTGGCCCTCACTGCTCCAATTTGGTAAGGAAAATAATTATAGCTCAAATTAACTAACGTAGCTAGGTATGAGTTAATTTAGCCTTAATTAGCGTTTTAGCCTAATTAGCGTTTAAAGTCTTGCGAAATGAAATATCATTCTTAATAAGCTATAACTGCCTACAGAGCATTTTTCTCTAGAAAATTTTTTTAATAGTTTATTTTCAAAACTTGAAACCAAACATAATTTTGATGCATGATTTTTTTTTCTGAAGGTCAAATTAAAACATCCAGTATTTTCATTAGCATCCTCTAACAGAATGTTCTATCCATTTTGAAGAAATTTTAAGTATTAATTATAACTTATTATTGTAAATTATTGTTTAAGAAAAACGTATAAACTTTTTGTTTTTTACAGGGTCCCTGCCCTAGCCCTTTTCTTCCATGTCTTCTCAATTTTGTGCTATGACGCAGACGCTCCGCTAAGGAAGCAAGGACGGTTTTGTCCGTTATTCAGGATTTTAGTATCAATCATTGTCCTAGGCTTGGGAAAAGGTTTCATTTGTCTTTTTGGAGCAACAATCATTTGTCCGGTAGCAACTGCTCTTATTCTAATACGTAAGTATGCTTTTCACATTTGATAATTTATGTACAGTCAATTACATATAAAACATATATAAACAATATTAGTCATTTTTATGTCATTGTTTACAAAAAAAAATACACAAAACTTTCATGCTTGAGACATTATTTACAATAGATGAATTGTATTTGATATAGTAATAATTTTAGTTTGGTTCATCATTATGTAACATACGTATCATGGTTTGAAAAGGAAATATATTATTGAATATATGATAAACACATGAAAGCAAAAAATTACCTCAAAACAATCGAAAAATTAATAATAAACTTTTTAAAGTTAGGACCTAATTTAACTTGTTTTTAAACTTGAATTGATATTTTATTAATTTTTAATCTAATTAATTAATTGTTGTAGATGGACTGGTAAGCTACGGACTGCGCCTGGGCTGGGACTGGGTGATGTTCCATGCCCTTATACGCCCCAAAGGGCGCCTTCCTTCCACAAATAGTGCCCTTGTTAAGAGAATTGTAGGGCCGGGCCTTGGGCCTGAATTCTACTTTGAAGTGAGTGAATTTAATAACTCAAGTGTGGGAATTAAAATATATTAAGCATGGCAATAAAACAATAAATTTGAAGTTTAGTGAAAACAATAAATATATTTTGAATATTTTAGATCAGTATCGAACAAGCACTGATAGCCCTTCAAACTCGTCTAGAAGCTGAAGAGCTAACGATTTTTCATCAAAAATTGAACAGCAGCATCTCATCCCCCCTTACAGAATTCAAATCATTTCTCTCCCAGCTCTTTTGTCCCTTTTCGGGGGACTTAAGGGAGTCTGAGGGAGTTTACAGAGATCTCATAAGGGAGACGCACACGCTAAGGGCCTCTCTCGATGAAAAGGTTAATCGACGAAGGACTCAGCTCGAAACGGGTCTAGGTAAATATAAAGAAATCTACTAGTAAATTTTTTCAGTTGAAAATAATCGCGTGAATAGTTCATAAAAAATATTAAGGGCAGCAGCGCTAGGATACATATAAGTTGAAAATTATAATTTACAATTACAACTTAAAAATTAAAACTTATTTGATTGCATGCACATTTTGTGTTTCTGTATTTTTGTAATATTTTCAAAATATTGAACTAGGAGTCGGAACGCGTTCAAGAATACGAATGAGAAAGGAAGAGTTAGAGCAAACGATAGTTCGCGGAACCAAAATGGCAGAAAGTTTCTATCCCGTGGCCATATTTCAGCGTATGGGAAGTGGGACTGAGGTGGGTACTTATTGGGAAGGAAGGGGCCTTGACTCTGGAGACTGGAGGGCCCTTACAGCCTTGTTATATACAGAAGTATTCTCACAAGACTTTCTCACACCTCTCACCGAAATTGACGTCTCTTTTCGACTTCACGTATGTTTTTATGTTCCTTAAATACTGCATAGTCTAGACTTGATTTGGTCATGTTCGGTTTCTTTCACATTTTTCTTTAAATTGTTTAATTTGAACAATATATATTATTACAACTATGTTAGCAATGTAGGCAACATTTAGGTTTATATTATCTAACAAAAAACGAAGAAATAATACTCCTTGTTCCAGTATTATAATCCGAAGCTTACGCAGCCTTGTTTACAAACAAACAATAAAGGGTCGTTATTTGACATTTCCGCAGAGCGGATGATCAACATGAAAGGAGAGGGTAGGGATGTGGTAGGGATAAGGACTCATTAGCAACAAACAAACAATACGAAATCGTTTTAAAAAAATACTGGTTTTTCATGTCGAAGTCTAAAAATCATAACATATATTAAATTAAATGTAACATAATTATAGATGGATGTGGAGCAAATACCAATCCCGACTGAATATGCTATTCCTGATGAGGATTATTGGGGTGAAAATGAGGTAGTGACGCTATCAAAAGTCAACTACCATATTCACTCCCCGTATCTCGACATTTCTGCCTTCAATCCACTTGCCTCCAGAGCCACTAACATGTAATAACTTTAAATACGAGATTAATTATGAGCATATTTAATTGGATTTTAATTATTAACTAATCATATGTAAAAATTGTAAAATTAAACAGTGCTAAGGATGCCGTTGGGCGTGAAATGGCAATTCCTCTCCCCATTCCACATCCGGCTCATATCTCTGTTATAATTCACAATCGTGAAACGGAGAGTCCCTTTCAATGGGAAACGCCCATTGCTCAGGCAATCATCAAAGCTCTACAGGTAACTTTTATACAAGCTTTTAAATTTAAAACTTTAAATTAAAAGTATTATTTATTATTTGCAATTATTTGCTTACTGTTTTCAATCTATAACTCTTAAGCTCTTTAGCTACACATTTGCTTCAACTGTGCTAAATATATTTTCACTACCAATTACAGAAAAAACATATAAACTATAACTTATTTGATACACAAGTCTTTAATAGAAGAATTAAGTTATTATAGCATAATTGTAATACAAAGTGAAAACTCAAAAAAAAAGAATTATATTAAAATTAAACTGTGCCATTTTATACATAATTAATGACGTATTTAGTTCCGTTAACTTACCATCATTTCATAACATTGTAGGATTCTGGGCCAGTTTTGGAGCAGGACTGCGTGAGTTTGGATCTAAGCTCTATTTCATCATCAGATTCATTGGAAGATGAAACAGAGGCACGAAGTAGCTCTCCCTTAGAAGAGGACCCAAGTCCACCGCTCATAAGTCCCCGACCCTTAAGTCCCCTTGAAGTTGTAATTCCTGACGAAAGTAGCCCGCCCCTTAGAAGACAAACGCCATCACTGCCCCTTGGACGCCAAGTTGCGGGACACTCGTCAAAAGCCAGTTTAGCCTCTCCCGAAGAAACGAGTCTAGGAGAAATTAATCTCAAATTTGGAACTTCAGTTTGAAATTTTTTTGAATTACTGAAGTCCTGTAAATGGACGTCTCAAAATGACGGTATTTTATAATAATGAACTGACATGATTCTTGATAGACAATTTTACTACAGACATTTCGTTTGACAAATATTGAACAAAACCTTTTAGAGACTTCATTTCACATTTGTATTGGTAAAAAATGATTGTTTTTATAGTAAGGTTGTCTACTCTATTCGATTTATTTGTGCGATTTATTGCTTGTAATTGGTGTTCATGTATCGAGGGCTTTGTTGTAACCGGTAATTGTCTATAGAAAACTTGTAAATTAAATTTTAAAGCTAGCAATAAAAACCAATGCAGCAAGCGTACTTGACCCTGATGGGTCAATTTTCCGCAATGTATTTTTTATTAGAATCAATAACTATCGTACTAGAACTTCCATGCAGTGCGAAAAGGTGACAACATTGCGGCGGACCAAATATAACAATTTAAAACAGATCTCATACTTTTGTAAATGCTGCATGCAAAGCAGTTCATCTAAGCAATAAGCTATTTGAAAAATTAACGAGTCTGACGTTTCAGCGGTTCTTTTCCGTCTTCTTGTGTAATTTCTAACCAGTCTGGACCATCTTTAGACCCAAAAGCTATTTCCAAATTTTTCAGGTCAATTGCAATATCGCTTAAAGATAGCTTCAAATTGAAGAAAAACCGTAAATTAGGACAAAGCACAAAGTTTCGAAAAACTTGGTGCTGTGATATCACTCATGACTGCGGTAAGCGGATAGGTCCAAGAAACCACTGCTGAGCATTGGAACACGTGTACTTGGGTTTTCCATGTCCCAAGTTCATTTCTACCACTCGGGGTAATTTGAGACGTCACGAATACATCGTTAGTGCCAATAGGAGAAAGTGCTGGCAATATAGTTAATGCCTCATCTAATATTATACTATCTTTGAATCGGAAGGAGATTGTGTATGAATTGTACCCGCCTCGCCTCCACATAATCCATTTACCATAAACTTTCGGCACCTCCTAAAAATATAGTAGAAAATAAATAAAAAAGTCTTTAAATGATAGGTAGCTGAATATTGTCCTGCAGCTGTGATTGATTTTTTACATTTAATTGGAGGGTTCTTATATATAATGAAGCTAATTATAACTTATAAATTGCTTAAAAACGGATCTAGTTTAGTTA
This sequence comes from Bilobella aurantiaca, assembly GCA_021029175.1. Classification (NCBI taxonomy): domain Eukaryota; kingdom Metazoa; phylum Arthropoda; class Collembola; order Poduromorpha; family Neanuridae; genus Bilobella; species Bilobella aurantiaca. The sequence continues at coordinate 4,786 of VYYI01002528.1, read as the reverse complement.
ATTGTGATTACATTTTTTTTTACAAACTAACTTTTTGTAAGTGAGCTTTACATTTGTTTTGGGTTCTTAGGTACGCTGAAGCGAACTATGCTATTTAAACAAATTATTAACCACATGAGTCCATTTTAAAGCAGGAGACATCCTTACCCTTAAGTGCCCTTTCAAGTTTTCTTGTATTTGCTATTACAAGTTCCTTTTTGAAAGAATCACTCACACTTTAATAAAGAAAACATAAACTCTGGCCTAGACACTTGAAGAGTATTCTTTAAGGGTACTTCGCTACTAGGACAGGCTCATATTCGGCTAGTTAAAAATAAAATCTGCTTCGAAACTTAGACAACTTTACATTTTAACTCTTACAAATTTACTTACAGGATATCCACAATGCCTAATATTCAAGAATTATTTAGCTACTAATTGTAAAGTTGCTTTAAATTTATTCGTCAAATTTACTACAAATAAACATAGTAAGTTTGGAAAATGGGTAGCACAATTTTATGCGTCTTATTGTTTTGACTTGAGTTCTAGCCAACCAGGATAGTTTTCATCCTTGAGTGCAATTTTTATCAATGCAACGTCATCTGCATATTGGACATGTTTTGAGGCCAAATTATCCAAAAACGGAGCCCGAAAATTGTCTTCGGCTACAATTTTGTGATGGGCCAAAATGTTTGGTATCTTGTCATTTTTCAGCGCAGCCAACGCATATGTAGTGGTAACAATCGCTGAGCAGTGAAATTCTGTCTTGTTCTCCCATACTCCCACTTGAGTCCTACCGCTTGGGGTAACGTGAGACATAACAAAGACATTCTTACTCTTATCTTCTGGTGATATTCCTGTCAAAATGTTGAAAGCATCGATCAAAGTATCCGTTGCGTTATCTGCAGAGTATCCACCGCCGCATAAACCATCAGCAACAAATTCGACACCGTCCCTAGTATTTAAGATCCATTTATTAAGTAATGCTCTTCCATAATTCAATAAAGTTTTGTTTCATATATTATATATTATATTCATTAAATTTCAAAACTCTCATAGCATTTCTCCGGAACTCGACACCTAGCATAATTTAATTAATACTCTTTAACTAATCCAAATATCCAATTATTTTGAGAATGTTTACTCGAATCATTTAGAAATCAAAAAATAAAGTAACTTACATTTGTTTGACAATTTCGGCAGCGTTCATTGAACCTTCAATTGGCAACCCGTCCTTAACAGAAAGCCTAATAATATGTTCGAATCCATCAAGATTTAGGTCGAATACTGTGGAATCTTTGCGGAGTACTTTCTTCGTGCCAGTAACCACTACAATTTTAATGTATGTGTAGCCAGCCCGCATCAGTTCGCGCATTAACTCCAAGATTCCACCCCCGTTTCCAGTATCTGAGACAACAGCTCCTATGCCAACTTCCATAGGATTTTTACCTTTTGCTTTTGCAATTGCTTCGAGAACGGATTTGACGTATTGCAACAACTGATTACCCTCCTGTTTGTACTGTTTTTCCTTGTCCAAAATGTTGTCTTTAGTGAATAGTTCTAAATAAACCGGCTTCATTTCTTTGTCTGTTGAAGTAGTGGTAATTTCAACGACAGCGTAGCTTGGCGCAAAAGCGGAGGCAACCAGGGTAAAGAGAATGAACTTGAAAGTCATGTTTTAAACGGCGTGTAGGTTTTCGTCCCGAAGCGTTCAATTGTTGTAATGAGAGAATTATGGAGGAAGGTTTGAATTGTAGAATTTATGGATAATGTTGAAGAGAAGTTTTCATATTTTATAGTAAAATTTAACCTCAAATTTTGCGTCAATTGATGACGAACGCTTGCTACCTTCTTCGTATTAATCGAGTTAAGAATTTTTTGTAGGAACTACATTCTACGACATGATGGTAATATTTTGTGTACAATAATTTACATTAGTTTTTTAAATAACATTTATATAAATAACCCTATTTTGTTTATTTTGTTCTAAAAATCTTGATGGTCGTTAACAAAAGGGCGCATTTGGTTTTAGGACTACCTTGTCTGGCGAGTTTCTTAAATTAGAAGCAATGCTAAGAAAATTTGACAAGGCTACAACCCCCGGGTCTTTTTTTATTTATTAAGAAGCAGGATCGCACAATTGGGCTTTCAAGTGTTGTCTATTTTGCCCTATATGACACGGACAACGATCTTTGTTACTAGAATAAACACTTTATTAACCTATCCTTTTGTCAAATAATGCGGTCATTTACTGATTATAACATTGTAGATTCTGTTTCATTATTTATGTCATTTCTGTCCGTCTGTCTGTCTGTCTGTCCGTCTCATAATCACGATTATCTCAGGAACTACTCAAGATATCTCAAAACGGTTTTCGGATTAAGTTAATTTTTTTCTCGTTTTTTTTATCGGAAGTGTCAAAGTAAGGGTCAAATGTTAAGGTCATGAATATTGATCCATGGCAACATAAAAAATGACACTTACAAGAGTTGTTCATATTATAAAGGTGAAAATTATTTCTATAGAACACTTAAGTGCTTACTTTAATATACATCATAATTTGTTATGTTTATCGATAACCAAGCAAGCCCGTTTCAATATAAGATGATTTTAATTTCAAAGAATATGGTTAACAATTGCTTCGCACGACAAGACAATTTTTGTTGCAATTCTTTAAGGCAAGTCACAATTATGTTCAAGGCCCTTTGTGTCACATAAGTAGAATGTACTTGCAGTAATACATGGAGCCAAAGGGAGATATAGGAATACCAAGTTTCCACGCATTAGTATTCAGAGCTAAATATTAAGATCATTTTGTGTTAAATTTTAAATTAAACTAATTACGAATTGTCGAATAATTTATCTCACTATTAAGCTGAGCATAGCGATAGCTTTATGGGAATGGTATGTCCATATGTCTGTCTGTTTACGCGCTAACTCTTGAACGCGTTATTTTTTTTTAATTCTGCTTGCGGGACAATTTTTTATGGATCAAGAGTGAGGCCAAGTTCGAAGATGGGCCTTAAGGGCCCAGCCCCTCAAGGTTCTTTTTAAGTTCCCGCGTGAGGCTATGTTTCTATTTCTCAAACAGATTGATCTTCTTCTTTTTTTTAAATTTATTCGCGGGATCCTATTACAGGGTCCAAGGGTACGACCAAGTTCAAAGATGTAATTTAAGGACCCATCAATTCAACGGCATTTTTAAAGCAGCAAGACTCGTTTCGCCAAAACTCTCGAACGAAGTTAACTTTTTTGAAATCTTTTTTTGCAACAATTTTTTAACTTCCCATATAACCTAATGGCCTCCGGTAATGATCCCTTGACCTTGAAATGACCTCTCAATGTCACATACTAGTTTTGCACGATAAACAAATTTATGGTACACCCAATGTCATCGGTGGCCTCTAATACGAAATACAACAGCTATGACATGGTATGCTCGGACTGGTTTTGCGACGGTTTATTTTTTAGAAAACTAATAGTAGGGTAAAGGTTCGACTATATTTTTTAAATTTTTCGAGAGAATACTCAGCGTCATCATTTGAACTTTGCATATTTCGAAGAAGTAATATCGAATCGTCAAAACAACTTTTTACATTTTACTAGCTCGTTTCCTTGAATTTGAAATGTATCCTCGGTTTAATATTTGCAAACTCTCTTCCACTTACTCAAGTTCAATATAATTTGTAATGTTAAGTTTTAAGACAAAACAAGGTTATGGGGCAGTATGGCAACTCAGAAACGCTTTGTACAATTGTTCCTTAAAATGTAATAAAATATGGATTTAATTATTAATTTTCTAAATCGACAATGCTAAAATAACTTTGAAAAATAGGTTAGTTCAACCTGAATGTTATGCTAACTGCACCTACTATTAAGTATTACAACTAATTAAAATTTAGTTAAAGCTAAAAGTCAAATAATCTAAAACAATTATTCTTTTGGAGTCCACCGCCCGTATTCCGTGGGTTAGGAGAATATTTTTTTAACTTGGACAGTTTCAGGTACATTTTCCGGTAGGAGCACCGTAAAAAAGTGGTTGTGTGGTATCAAAGTTGTGGTTGTAAAGGATACGCTTCTGTCAGTATGCAAACCAAGGTCAGCCACAAGTTTACTATCTGGCAAAATTTCCCTTGCCTTATTCTTCACAACTTCCTAGTCAACTCATTGGCCGATACCACCCTCCTTCACTTACAAGCATGTTGGCCATAAGCAAATGTGAAATCGCAAAGAAGATGACTAATAAAATATAGGGTCAAGTTGTGTTAATTTTTTAACTAATTACTAGTCTAATGATATTTCTAATTACTATACTATTTGAAGGGCAAAGGTTCGACTATATTTTTTAAATTTTTCGAGAGAATACTCAGCGTCATCATTTGAACTTTGCATATTTCGAAGAAGTAGTATGGAATTGTCAAAACAACTTTTTACATTTTTCCAACCCGCTTTGTGACGTCGAGGGATTCTGTCCCCACTTTACCACTAGCAAACTCTCTTGCGAATACCGTTTTATAGTTTTGCATAAATCGGAAAGTTATGATGGTTTTAGCTTCATATCGGACCCCTGGCCCTAACCCTACAACCATTTTAGGATGACCTTGTGGTTGACCCCACCCACAAATTGGACTTTTTCGTGGTTTTGCTAGTGTTGCAAGAGAGTATTCTGATATCAGTACAATACGCTACTTAAGTTATTTGAGTTTGCAACGGTTTATTAGTAGCGGAAGCGAAGCTGAAAGCTACTTATGTTTTCGTCATTTCTGTCCGTCCGTCCGTCTGTCCGTCCGTCCGTCTGTCCGAGTAT
>VYYI01002527.1:0-14626 GCA_021029175.1 Bilobella aurantiaca | reverse complement strand
TTAAATTAAATAAAGTATCTTAAATTGCTTTTATGCAGCAGCGAATTGTAGAACTAATTTTGTTTTATAATTTACACAACCAACGTTGTTTTTTTACATAGTTTATTTAGTAAGCTAATTGTATTTCCATATTTTTGGGGAATACGCTTTATATAAAGAAAAAATTACTACTCTAGCAAGGCAAGTTTTGTTTTGAAATTTTATTGTTTGAACAAAAATACTGATGTTTAGAAAATAGAGCAGTAAGTTCAAATTTGAAAAATTGGAGAAGCGCATTATTGCATTTCTGCATCACTATCTTCTAAACCTACTGAACACTGTTCTGCAATTATATCTGCAAAAGCGTTTTGAATGTCTGCGTAACCCTTCGGCCCAATAGTTTCATTTTTATTAATGGAATCCAGAATAGTTTGCAAAACACTTATGAGTCCTGCAAATTAAAATTATATGTAATTATTAGTATTATATTGTTGCTGCTAACTAGCTAAGTAAGCCCGTCCAAGTACAGGAGGTTTTTACTTTTAACGTCACGTTCCTCCTATTTTAAATGCAATTGGATTTTGAAGTTAAATAGTAGTTTATAAGTTTAATTGCTGTGCACGCACAGAATCTCTACTAACTAAGGTAGCCTCACAAATCACAAGAGTTTCGTTTGAACAAGTTACAAAAGAATAAGGTAGCCTCACAAATCACAAGAGTTTTGTTTGAACAAGTTACAAAAGAATGAGGTAGCCTCAGCAATCACAAGAGTTTCGTTTGAACAAGTTACAAAAAAATGATCATGCAAATAATCATTCAAGTATTATGAGTGTTCATGTGCAGCTCTATGAACCAATTACCTTCGCCAAGACATGTAAACTTTGCTAAATCTTTTTCAAATGCTTCTTTCTCCAATTTCATTTTCCAGAATAAGGTTTTATCCCCCATTTTGTTTATGCCGGCTGCAATTCCACCGTTTCTTTTTACTTGCTTTTCGTAGTCTTTTACTATTTGCTCACATGTATTATTCCATGGGAGTTTGCCTTGCGGACATTTCGGTTCAGCCAGCATGTACACTAATGATCTTAGGTCGTCGTTCGGACTTGCTTCTGCAAAACAGTAAAACAATTTAATAAATAACATACGTTTTGTGGGCTTTGGAAACCCTGCCTTCCCAAAGCCCACAAAATTCAAATTTAAACTAAATCGCTGATTGGTTTAAGGTCAGGTCATTGGCTATGGAACTTCTTTTCTTATAATTTAAATCAATTTAATTGTTAAGCAAATACCTTTTGGAAGATAAATATTGGGTATCATGTACTGAAGGCTTCCCTGAATTTCCCTTAATATTGGAGATTCTTCAAATTGTGCAAAACTAAAATTACTAAGAACCACATTAAAAATATGTTTCGCGCCTGCTCTTCTTAGAAGGTTTTCAGGCTTGATGTCTCTATGAACTATTCCGAGTTTGTGGAGTTCTTCAAGGCCTTTTACCTTGGAATATTACATAGATTACATATATCAGAAATGTATACTATCATTTACATAAAAGATAATTGATATAATGTAATAAAATAATTGCCACAGGGTTGGTTGAGTATTGCAGTATTTATAAAGTCTTACCACATCCAGTCCCACGGATAATACTTCTTCCATTGTTGTTTCCGGAGAAGAGAATCTTGTCTCAACTAAATTTGATCCTTCAATGTATTCCATTAAAATGGCCTTCTCAGATGTTCCGTTTATAGTTGCCTTGCCGTATCCGACAATTTTTATTAGACCATCTATTCAATATTTAGTGTTGAATTTTTAACACAACTTGCATACAGCAAACGTAGAATTGAATCATAGGTAACCATATATTTCTGACCTGGATGTTTCTCAGAACACATTATTTTGAGAGCGGCAAGCCATTCGTTATATATGTAGTTTTCGTTGTTATAGCTTGTTGCCTAGATATCAAAATGTTGTAATATTCGCCAAATGTATTTATTATACCAACATTCCTAATTATAATTATAGCATAAAATAAGTAATTTATTTTAGAACTCCTTTCGAATTTTTTTTTAAAGATCTTATATCAAAATGGCCATTTTTGTCACAAAGTCACATAATTTTGTCACGTTTTTGACGCATTTCATCACGCTGAAAGAGAATTTTCAAAAAAAGACCACACGAAATTTACTGAATGCCTAACACACGAAAAAACACATAATAGCTCCTACATGTTTAAATTGGTCTTGGTAAATTGATTGTAAATTTTCTAAAAGTACACGACCGGAAAAAGATTTCTGCATAACACAGAAATACTGTATATAAAAATAAGCCATTTATCAGACCAGATATAGCACAAAAAGAACCGAATTATTCAACTCAATTACATTCACCAAAGTCAATTAGAAAAAATGCAGCATTAGTTTATTGGGTTTCACAAAAGATACTGAAAATTGTGAAAAAAAAATTGTCCAAAATCTTACTCAAATTCGTTTAAATGACTTTTTTTTTTTCATTTTTTTTTCAAATTTCCTTTACGACGTCTAGTAGTAGTTTTTTTTTGAAATCTTAAAACACGATTTTTTAGAACTTTTTTTTTCCAGATCATAACTCTCGGCGGATTACCCTTTATGGAATCTGTTTTCGAGAGAATATTGGAGGTTGTTGTTTGTGATGGAAAAAAGGACAAGTGAGAATGGTGAAAATGACACTGTCTACAATTCGAGGACCCTATAAATGACCCCCAAAACTTAACAATTCTGCTTTTATTATTTGTGTATAAACGTTATTATGTTCTATTACGTAGACTCAAAGCCTAGTTTTCCAATTCGTAAAATATTCTATTTTGTAGAAAACAACTGTTAGTCCATTTTGAACTTTTTGTTGAATTTCATCGTATTAGTACAATGGTTTGCAACACTATATTTTCTGCGGTTGTTATGTTCCTAGTTATCATAAAATGAAGGCAAAGAAGTCAACCTTCACTTTATATATTTTGTAACTTTTGTGAAACTCGTTTATATTAATTATTATTATTTATAAAGAATTGATTATAACCTCTTTCAGTCGCACATCCATTAGGGTTTAGAATTATTTCATATTATAATTAACCGATTCTGAAAATGGTTTGACTACCTAACCAAAAACTTTAAATTCAAAGTTACATTTACGCAATTAACAAGTATTGCAGTTAAATAAAGAGTTATTTAGAGTTCAATTACAATTCCTTGTAAAACTCATTTTAAATAATTAAAAGTTTGCATAGAAAAGTGTTACTTACCACCTTTAAAGTATATGTTTGGTTGTTGACGGCTAGGGCAACTAAAATGTAAGAAAATAATTTTATGATTTAACTTTGAATTTATTTGTGCTAACTTTTGCATTTACCTTTATAAGTTTTACTTATTGAACTTTCGCCCAGACCGTGCTGAATAGTAAACTCCAATGGTACATCCAACGGTAACGTTTTGTCCGACCCTTGAAGCGTTATTTCTGCAACTGTGACAGCTCCTGCTGCCAAAACAATCAGGTACAATTTCAACAACATTTCTGCAACAAAGGTAAGAAGACATTTAAATTAATTTCTTTCTTCGGTGAGTTATATTTATCAAAATAAACAAATATTTAATTGCAACTCAAGATCTATGCTTAGGTGTAGTATTAAACTTTTACTAAAAGTGAAGATGTACCGTACAGTTCATCAAAATTGTTTGCCTTATATTCTCTCATTTACTATATAAATTGGTTTTAGTTCTCAAAGATTTTGCCAAGAATAAGTTGGCCATAAGCAATTTTTGTGTTTAGAAACGCATTTTCATTACAATAATAACCACAACTTGATTTGTTGATATTGTATTTTAACAAATTTAGAATTGTACACATTGACAACCTTGTAATAAATTCAAAATTTTGTACAAACGTTCAAAACTATATTAGATTGTTTATAAGTTAAACTTTGTTTAGAAAAAAAAATTGTGAGGTGCATTTTGAAAGACAAAAGTCACCCTTAAAACTTCGAGTTCCAAACATTCTAATCACATATAAATTTAGAAATCATAGATTTTATAAAATCGGAGCTATACCTACCTAAAGTGAAATAGAGTTGCTTCTTTTTTAAAGTATGGTTTTCACACTGACTTTGATGTGGTGTTGAATGCACATAAAAATTGCGGTACTTCTTTTATATGCTCATACCTATCTACACAGATGTTAGAAATTGAAAAAATTCCAATATACAAATTACTTATTACTTTCTTTAGTGCAAATCACCGCCGCATTGATGAGAGCACGATATTGTAGTTTGCTAATAACGTATCTTGATTTCAAATTTTCTATTATTCAGAGGTGTTTCAATATTTTCATTTGAGCGGATGGACGTAGGTGAACAAATTTTTACACGTTAAGGCGGGCAAACGAATTGGTATCACAAGAGTGAGTGAATAAAAACGAATGACCCATGTTAAACATTTCTGATGTACTACAACTCAAGGGCAAACCAACAGCATTCATCTATATTGGCACTGTTTGCTTTCACAAAAAAATTAAAATATGTTAATTTATTAGCAAATATGATTTATTTTTTAAAAAATTACATACATTGCGGACATACAGAGAATCATATATAAAAATCGTTTTGAGTTATTTTGAGTAGTTCCTAAGGTCATCGTCATACTCTCAGTAGAATAGAAGTAAGGACCGAAGGACGGACAGAACTATATAAAATGCATTTTGTTTAGCTTCCGCTACTTAATGAAGCAAAAAATATATATGCACAATACAGCACAGCACGATGAAAAAATGTGTGCATGCCATTGGTACAAATCATTTATTGCACTTAGCGTTTGACAAATTTAAGAATTTCTTTCAAGTTACTTCCCGATTCTTGAATTCATATATTTTGAAATGTAAAGTGTGTAGTTTTATTAAAATTAATACCCAATACGTTATACTGATGTAGTTCTCAGTATAAAACATTTAGCGCAACAAAGTAATCAGTATGGTAACTTAAGACACGATTTATCATTGTGAGGGCAATTGTCTACTAAAGTTAACTATAAAAGTTTTTGAACATACCATTTGAGGTAAAACTACGGCATGAGATTTAATAAAATTGTTTCATAAATGTAAAATAAAATAGATACTTAATATTAATAATGATTGCTTTCAATTACATACAATTCTTAATTAACCAAAATTTAAGGTAATCGTTTACTAGGTTTAGGAAACTTTCAAAGTTTCCCTTTGCTTAAATTAAAAGTAATTAGGGGTGATAAAAATTAGAAAGCATACAAAATATATTTCATTCAATCTAGCTTGAATATGTAAAATCTGTTATGCTAACAATTCTATTTCAAAGAAAAAGTTATAAAAAATTGGTCTACGTGACATGACTATAGGCATTGAAGGTATTTGAATGGGTATCGGCGAACAAATGAATGAAATGTTTTGTAATATATCTCCTCTCCTAGTGCTTAAGCTTTGAAAAAAAAAACTTATGCTAAATCTAGCAACTGTAAAAATGTTCGTGCGTTATAGCTCATTTTTCAGAATAAAATATTCATGTGGCGGCTGTTAGCTGTGTTCAATTGTATTTTTTAAGGCTTTAATTATGGTAAATTTGTTTATAAACTATCAGTTGAAGGAATGCTGACCTTTAGTGTTTGTCTCATATGTATTTTCCAAAATTGAATTATTGTTTTGTCCTTTTGTCTTATCAGTCGAGTTCGAAAGTAACTTATGAGACAAACTTTATTTTTCTTTCGGCTGTTAGCAATTGGCAAAACGGTAGCAAAAAATGCTATTTACAAATATCAGAATTGCTTTGTTTAACTTACACTAAATCATCATTTTAGTTTCTTAGGGATCGTGATCGCGACCTCATGAGTCATAACAAAAGAAATTCTTCTATTGAAGAATTTAAATATTTAATTGAATTGAATTACAATTGAATATAAAGTCATTTATATCTCAAAAGCAGATATTTAAGCACTTTTGAAAAAATTTTGTACTTTGAAATTTTTTGACCCTACCAACACACCGCCGCAAGAAAAAAAGGTCAGATCTTGCCGATTTAGACATATTTAAGCACTTTTGAAAAAAATTTGTACTTAAATTTCTTTTTTCTGTTCTTGTAATTTTTGTAAACTATTTTTTTGTTTAACTATTTGACCATTTAATTTTATTCGACTTTGAAAACGCTTAAAATTGAAATTGTTGGTATGGAAAGTAAAGGGGTCCCTTAAGGATACTAAGTCCTAGGGCGGGTTAGCTTGGCTAGAAGTTAAATAGCCCCAGCAAACATTAATACGTTTACATATATTTCCAGCAAGTTAAGCTTTCGAAATTATAATTTGTGAGTAACAAAATATAATGGCGTATATATTTTTTTAAATCGTAAGTCATTAATTAGTAGTAAAACATGGCATTATAAGTTTAGAATTTTTTGTCAACTGAATTAAGTGATCGCACTAAATTTCATTGAAAATTAAATGACAGGTCAATTTCCATAATAATACAACTCATTTATTTTTCATTATTAAGTAGCTACTTCATGGGAACGTTTTGTCCGTCCGTCCGTCCGTCCGTTATGTTGCGCGATAACTTTTGAACGGGTTAACTTTTTTGAAATCTGTTTGCGGGAGAATTTTTCTAGGGTGAAGAGTGAGGCCAAGTTCGGAGATGGGCCAGAGGGGTCATACCCTTCACCATGATTTTGACGACCCTCTAAATGACTCCCAAATCCGAAAATTCAGATTTGTCGGATTTTTTCTAGTTTTTCATGAAACCAGAAGTGATGATAATTTCAAGGACGAAAGTGACCCTAGATCCTTATGTCAATGACCCCCAAAGTGATCCCCAATCCGAGAAATCGGATTTCTTCTAGTTTAGCATAATACGAAAATTTATGACGTTTTCAAGGATCTAAGCGACTCCAGACCATCTCCCTTTATTGAAATGACCCCAAATGACGTTCAATACCAAAAAACCGAAAAATCGGTTTCACGGTTTTTTTCTAGTTTAGCATGATACGAAAAGTTATGATATCTTCAAGTATCTAAGCGACTTCAGACCATCTCCTCTTATTAAAATGACCCCAAACGACCCTCAATACCAAAAAATCCAGAAATCAGATTTTTAAGATTTTTGCTAGTTTTGCTCTAGACCCTTTCCCCTTTTATTAAATTTAATTTAACTAAATTAATTAAAATGACCCATAAGTGACCCTAAAAACCAAAAAATTTAGATTTTGCATAAAATGAAAATGTACGATGTTACCATACATAAAATGGAAGGTTATGATGGTTGTAATAATGACCCACTGACCCTTCACCCCAAAACTGCGATGACCCCAAAAATTACCCCCCAAAATTTAATATTCGAATTTTTCGAATTTTTTTTTGCCTAAAATGAAAAGCTGTGCTGGTACCAATGTTATAGGTGACTCCTGACCCATTCCGCGCAGTGTGATGACCCTCTAACTGACCCTCAAAATAAAAAAATCGGCGTTTTCGGGGTCTTATTGGTCAAATTCATTTGCATTAGTTCAATACGCTACATAGTTACTTGCGTTTGCAACGGCTTATTTACAATGTTTTAGCAATACTTTCTTTTTATTTCTAAAAATTCTTTTTTTTTTAATTTTTTACGTTATGTTAGATGAAATAATTCTAATGCACCTAATATATTTATATACTTATTATTCATTTTTGCCTATTCACTTTCATTTGCTATATGCATCCTATGAACTTAGGCTCGTGCCAAGGAAACAAGGTTTAGGCGATGGTCGCTTGGAAATTTTTTTATAATTTCTAGACCATTCCGTAGCCCATCATATTTCAAAAAACTCTTTCTATTTTTAATTGCTGCATAAAAGTGGCCACTACTTTTCGACCCATAATGTACAGTGAAGGCAAATAAGTTATTTTTTGTTCCTAATATTGTTTCGCTGTTGGAAAGTTCACTAGGATGAGAAATTCTGTTACAAATACTACTGCATGTGTAAATTAGAAAAGGTGGTGGTGTATTGAGAAAGGTATAAACCTGTTTGACAGTAAGACCTTTGCAATCACCCGCGTCACACGGAGTGCGAGTTTCTAGATTGAGTGTTATCGAAAATTGAATTAGCTAATTAAATGTAACCTGGACTTTTTCTTGTTGACTCTCAGAATTACACTAGTGACAAAATGTCTGACACTGCTTGGGTCCCTATCAGTTCAGATCTAAACTACCATGGTCTGAACTGACCTTGAATATTCATTTAAAGATTGTAAATGCTGCTAAAATAGATTGTTTTAAATAGATTTTGTACCCAAGCTGACTAAAGTAATTTGAACTATATTTTCCGCGGCCTATTGCTTTGGCTTAAATTTAAATACTGACAATCGTCAGGTGGCGCATCGTTCCAAACAGGATTATTGGGAGCACATATATTTTCATTAAAAAAATTGCATAGAAGTCAGAGATAAATTCATAACAAAATTGGTGCCCACTTGGAAAGTTCATCACTTTTAATTTTTCTCGCGGGGTATTGATCAAAATGCATAAATTGAAGCAAAATTGAGAAGACTCTGACATTATAATACATTTGGACCTGAAAAAGAGGTAAATCGAAAATTGTGTATTGACTCTATTTTTCTCGAAAGTCATCCGCATTCATAATGGTATTATAGTTTTTTTTGTAGCTCTACGCGTCTAGGAGCTGTGATGCACCGAATATGCCACTTTTCAGTTTTTCTCTTATGGGCGTTCACATGTTAACAAATATGGCTTCGCAACCTTAAAGGTACAGAAGTTTTTAAGGTGTGCAATGTCAATAGATTTTGTAGTTTATCAAGTGAAAAGGCGGGCTATTATACACTTTCTGAACTTGAAAACTAAGCCGTGATTAGTACTAATTTTGTTGAAACCCCTAAAATTTTGTTAAAGTACATAATATCTTATCTATACTATAAAATCATGTCTGTTTCTCTGCCTGTTTTTCCGACTGTAGATGATGCCTGCAAAAACGGCTGGAGCTACAGGCGTCATATTTTATACATGAATGTTTGGTTTAGCGCCAAATTTTGGGCAATATTAACTTTTCTTTTGTGGAAGGATAAAATTCGCATAGTTTCATGTTGATACTTTCAACGTACACAATTCTACAACCCTAGAGCCACATTAATACCTAAATTGTTTGTCACAAATGGTTCATCACGGTTAAAGGCACTACTTTGGCTAACAAATGTTCCTGTCGAATGCGAAATTCCTTCCCCTAATGTTTTTCTACTTGATATCAATGCCTGGAATAGCGGCAGGAGCTACCCGTGCCATATCAAAATTAGGGAAGTTAAGGACGGGCGATACCAAAATCAACAAACTATTGTTGTTTTTTTCCAAATTACCCATGGTATAAAAAATAAATGGGTTCGGTTGGTCTACGACATCAGAATATAATGTTTCCTGTGGATTAGGAAATCTGAAATTATTTGTGTTTTAAAAAAATCACGTACAGTAATTAGTACAGACTTAAACCAGTGTTGAAATTTAGCTTTTAAACATAATCTTAAACTTTAAATGCGCGACAGTGTGACAAGCAGAACGTTGAACCTTTGAAATTGTGTTAAAGTCCAGAAAGCTCCGAATTCTCCACAAATTAGCTCTCAACGGATATTGCAGTTGACTTAAGTTATGTGAGAGATGTAAGACAATAATTTCATCATGGAAAATGTGCAATCCACGAAGATTGCAGTCCAAAATACCCTCAGTCCACCCACTGACATCCGAGGCTTTTAAGCTGAAGATAATTTAATTAATTAGCTTAGCTCATCAGCTTGTGATCTTGCGAAATACTGTTACTTTGCCATATTCAACTTGAAAATCTGAATTTCCCGCGCGGAGTACTTTTGAGACAAACGCCGTAGCTTGAACAACACAAAATAAACAAATTTCCAAAATCCAATTAACTCAGAATACACCTAAATTTAAATCGACATTCCCAGTTTAGTTACCACAGCGTCCCACTGTTTGGACACCTCACGGTGAGAGGTGGCGTCCGCTTTAGCATTAAAACAAAATGCTGTTTTCCGTACCTTATCAGCATTTTTAGCGTTCAACATACAATAAAGATAAGTAAGTAATTACCTGAAATGCCTTAGGTTAGCTAAAGACTGCAACAAAGTTCACAAGTTACACCGTCTACATTAGACCGTCTACAGGTCTAATGTTAAAGTCCGCTAAGATTGCATATTGGTTTGGACGATTTTTCAAGAGGGCCCTTAAGTGCCCTTAGCAGAGCAGAAGCACTTGCACTGCGCATCCAGGCATTCAAAACGCCATTTACAATTCTTTGGTGTTCATTCCGACAAGTTTTACATGTCATCATGGGGTCGGGCCGAGGGTTAGGGGTCGGGGGTCCTATTAAGGGCCCCCCTGCAGAATACCCTTAAACAAAAAAAACACATCTTAGGAAAGGTCTAAAGATGCTTTTAGCGCAAACCCCAAGTAAATATGTTAATAATTGAGAAAACTAGACGGTAAGTAAATTTTGCAAGTTTTAGACTTTGACCCTCTGCACAGCCCAAACCAAAGGTCAGAGGTAAAAAAAAAATTACCAAAATTTTTCACTCTTACTACTTAACATAATCACCAATTTTCATAAAAAGCGGTGACATTGAGGGGGGATTTTTTTTTGCAATTTGTCGAGTTGAAAATAGTTACTCCTAGGTTAGTTATGTAAAACAAACTAAGGTCAGTTAACTTTTGAGCAAGCGACGAGGCAAATTAAAAAAAGAATTATGATAAAAACGAATAGGACTTTCTCAAGTCCGGGAAAACTTGAATTTGATCCAATGACTCTTAACTGGTTTTCTGGTTTGTCCTTTGTGAAGCTAAAATTTTGGATTGTAGGAGGACCCTCTACAATCCCAAAAGCTTCGGTTCAGGTTCACATTTTGGTTTTACTTTCCTGATCCGTGACGTCAAGAGTGACCTCGCAAAGCTGAAATCGAATTCAAAATACAAAAAAGCTTGTAGCAAAACCTCACTAATAAATAAGGCACAATCTTCCATTTTCCAGCTATCTTGAGAGAGAGGCGGAGTTACTGCATGTAAGTGGCCAATCAGAATAGATTTCTTTTGTTGTATTCGAATGAACAGGGGTTAGTACTGTCTTGACAGTTGTTGGACATTTTTAATTTGCACCATTAACTTCTAACGCGCGTCCCAGGAGAACCCGCACATTCCAACAATTTGATCAAATTCAGAACCATATTAGGAAGATAGTAACATTATTTTGAAACGGCTAAAATTGCATTGTGTTCGCCGATTTCAGTTCCAATTCTTGAATTGAATTTCCCGTCATGTTTGAAAACCAACATGTTTTGATGTGTTTCACAACCTTTTAAGGTATTAAGGTGGCAAATTCCAAGCGCTTCTGAAAAATTGGAAATGATCTTTTACGATAATTTTAGGTTAATTAATGTAAACTTTGTAAAGTTAGCCAAGACACACTATAATGCGAAATTTTAACTAACTTGATTTTGAAACTTTTTCTACTTCGCTTCCATCTAATGTGTTTGTGATAATGGAACAATTGCGGTGAGGGGCCATTTCTTAAATTTTAAGTATTTAGGTTTTGTCTCTGTAGGAAATCCTAAGTTACAATATTTGTTAATACTATTTATAGAAGTAGTTTATAATAATTTGTAAGTTTATTTACCTTCGGAAGCTATTATGTGATAGGCCAATAATTGCAAAAGAAGCAGGCGACTCTATGGCATATGCACTTGGGCCAGTTTGATTTAAAGTTTTGTTTCTTTATTACCCAGTTGGTAGTGCTCATGAACGGGAATGGTCGACAGTGTATTCAACCTAATCCCGGATCCACAGGCATTGCGCGATTGGGTAGTTGTTACATATCTGGCAAGAGTGGGGATGCAACTTTTGTGGTAATTTTGGACTTCTGACTTAAACTACTTTCCAACTTAAGAAACTAAATTAAACGTTTATAACTTTAGGTTTTTGGGGGATTTGTGACTGTAACTGTTAATGGTCTGTGCCTTGGTGTCACTGAAAGTGTGGCCAGTACAAGTATCGTTCAAGAAACATGTGTATCAAGCCAACAAAATCAGCAGTGGTATCCATACATTTTACATATTGCGGTATGTTTTTTTTTCTTATACTAAGTCCAACATTTTCAAATGCTTTGCATTCCGTTACTTTTTCCGTAACTAAACGGAACAATATAACGGCATCTTTTCAGCTCCGAAATTTGAAAATTTCTATCTTCAAGTACTGTGGTAGCTTGTAGCATCAAAGCAGAGGATTATAGTGTATAAAATAGAGTTTTATATATCACTTATTAGTTGAATGCTAAGATTGCGTTCATTGTAATTTTTTGCAGGAAGCACCTGGAGCACCAGCATTATTACAACTGAAGCTCATCGGTACAAGACTCTACATGACTGCTACGAGCGACAACAATTTATTGCTAAGCTTACGATTCAAGCAGATTCAAGCAATATTGTTGCCCAAGGACAAGCATGGGGGCTGTACAATAATACTGCATTATAGATGCTCAATGATTAATTTTATGCATTTTCAGTTCTCTTTCAAATGAAATATTTGTAAAGAAACCGTAGCAAACGCACCACGTAGTAGTAACCAAGTAGTTTATTGTACTAATATGAATAAATTTTAACAGAATGAACATGCTCAATTAACTCTACGTTTCAACCAAAAGTGGAAGACATGCAGATTTGTGGTCACGGACATTTTCGGGGTCATTGGAAACATTATAACTTTTATTTTCATAAAAGAAAAGTATTTGAAAAAGTTTTGTTTTTGTTTTGGGGTCATTTTGGATCATGTGGGTAACTCGGGTCATTGGAAACACTCTAACTTTTCTTTCCCGTCATTCTTTGGGTCATCAATTTGAGAAGGAGTTGTTTTTAATGGCACATTTTTTAACGTGGTCATTGACGAGTTGATGACAGTAAACCAACTCGTGCTTGGCTTTTTGAATAGTGAAATTGTGAATAATACCGGCGAACTACTTTTAGAGTTCACAATATCGCAGAAAGGGTTTGCTCTGAATTGGGACGGATATTTATTTTGTAGATATGAATTCATTTTTGAAAATTTACAAATGCGCATGATGGATAGATTTACGAGTTTACTTGAACATGGAATTCATGGAATTTGGCTGATGTATGTTTTATTCAAATCAACTCAAGACTTTGCGCATAAACGAGAACGCGTTTTGATTTTTATGCGCCTCCCACAAAAGTTGAAAATAGGATTAAACGTTTTGACGACGCTGTTTGTACTAGTTTTAGGTTTGAGTATCTCGTTGTTTATTTTTTTCTTGGAAAGTTTTCCAACCTTTATAATGCCGCATCTTGAGGTTAAATTTGTTAAATGTAAAAGTTATCTAATAAGTTTGTTCTAGAAGGGTAGTATTTTAGTCTTAGCTTCCGAGGAAAATAGTTATTATGCAACTGGATCAATTTAGAGTACGCAAAGAGCCGAAAAACGCGAACATACAACTTATTGTAAGATGGTGTTCCTAGCTACAAATTGTCTAATTGTAGTCCGGAAGGTTAGAACTCTTGTCATACCTTGGGTAGGTGCCGAGATCTAATCGTGGCACCACCACAGAGCACAGTAAAAAGTGGTTGTCTGGTAGTGAGTGGAAGCCTGGAAAATTGCGGTTGTGGAGGCTGAAAATGGGTGGTTATGCGTTCGGTGGTGCTCAGCCTCTGCCTAATAGGCTCCTCGGTGGTCATCCCTACGTTCATTGCGCAGCAGAAACACAATTAGTTTCAGACCTCGAAAGTTCCTAGTCAACTCAACAGGCCGAGACCACCCTCCCCCACTATCTAGCCGACGCAAATATTGACGAGGCCAATAGGCAAATGTCAAAAAGCATAAAAAAAAGAAACACTTTCGAGGAGACAAATTTGAGTTTTTAGAATTTATATTTTAAGCCGTAAAAAATGCAAGGTTTAATATCAGTTCCACTTTTTTTATAAACGAAAATTTTTCTTATAATTTGAATAGGATAACCGGCCACATCTCCTATTTATAAAAACTGGAAGCATACGTGACAAAAAGAGGGCAGTGAGACGGATTGGACATTGCGTAGAGAGTAGGGTTTGCATTACCGGAAATGATTTTCTATTACCGGAAACGGTAAGTCTGCAATCTAGTTCTTTACTTTTTGAAAAAATTTAACTCCATTTAATTTTAATTGACTGTTGGAAAAGTGGGGAGAATTTCTAATTATTACCGGTAATAAGTTTTTCGGTAACGGTAATGAGAATTATCGGTTATTATCGGTAATTTCCGATAACGATTACCGGTAATGCAAACCCTAGTAGAGAGATTTTTTTAATAAATTATGCATTTTTCATGTCGAAATTATTTCACATTTATTTAATATACATTTATATTATTCATTTCATAGAGAGTTAGGTCTGTTTTGCTCTGATAATTGTATACTTATTAGTAGCAGAAGAGAAGCGAATGCTACTTATGTTTTCGTCATGTCTGTCCGTCCGTCTGTCTGTCTGTCTGTCCGAGTATCACGTGTATCTCAGGAACCACTGAACATATCTCAAATCTGTTTGCAGTGATGTGTTCGTAAGGTTCCGGCGCAGTTCAAGTTTGTTTT
>VYYI01002526.1:0-14627 GCA_021029175.1 Bilobella aurantiaca | reverse complement strand
TTTTTAGAAAACTGTTACAAACATACATAAGTCCTTCTATCATTTTTTTATGCTTACAACGATGGAAAATTTGAAAATAGTAAAAAGTTTACACGTATGTATGTATGTATGTATGTATGTATGTATGTATGTTAGAGGAAGGGAGGTGCTAATTATCGATTATCGAAAAAGTTTGGATTTGTCTGCTAATTTAAATTATATTTTAGAAAAAAATTACCTCGTAATTTTTATTCAGGAATTTACAATCAAAAGTAATACAAGAAATAGAATGTTGTAAATGTGTGAATGTATACAACCAAAATTTAATAAATTGAGTCATGCAGCATTAATACAATTCGCAACATAGTCCAAACTGATTAAACTGATAGAAAAAATGCATTTGGCCAAAGTATTCCGATAAGGAGTAAAGCTATCATGATGAATCCCATGGTAAGTATATAATATACATATATGCTTTTAGAGCATTTGCTTTCAAAATGAGCTTTCCAGAGTTTGAGTATTCAGATTGTAAGTAAGCATGTGCTTAGTAAACAAAGGCTTAAAATTTACTTTCGTTGCAGGTTTCTTAAAAATGTAAACTCCTACCCAAATTTTTGTTCAAAACGACATATTGACATTTGAACAAATAGATTCAATTGGGACTGTAGCATATGCCATTATCAGAACTCCGTATATCACACACTTCTCAAGAGAGTTGTCGCATGGGAAAATATTGTCAAACAGTGAAGTGCCAACTAACATTACAAATATGTCGTAGAACTGAATCCTACAGAAAATGCAGAACGCAAATCATTGCTTAGAAATCATGTTTGTCTTTTCAAACAGCCCGGGTTCTTATCACAATCAAAGGGCAAAAATGAAACCAGCAAACTGCGGTCATCAATCTTTTCATGACAAGAAACTCTTCTTTGGAAATTATTTTTGAATAGAAATAAAAGTAGAGACCTAACACATTCACAGAACAGCAAAGTGATTGAAGTTGCACGTAATGTTATTTATAATTAAGTCTATCCAAAGTTATTAGTACTTATAAAAAGCAAACAAGTTTAATTATGGGGTCTACATTTTTATACGAGATTGGTATTGCATACATTGCAAAATTTCGATATAAATTAGCCTGACAGTTAATACTTAATACCAATAATTTCCAATAATGTACCCACAATTAATTTTATCAATGTAAAGAAGTATGTTTACTCGATTACACTAAAGTAAAGTAGACTAATATTCTGGTTAAGATTCATATTCTGTAATTTTGAACAATGTAAGTAGTGTGATTTTTAATTCGTCTAATTACTCTACTTCTCGAGCCCTGCTCTCTTAGATTAATTAATAACTTTGTGTATGAACTGTTGTGAGCAAATACTTCAATTTGTAACCATTATTCTTTCAATTATTACCAATATTTTAATGAGCAATTTTAAACTAAGGAGACCTAATCGATTATTTATTTTAAACATTTTGATTTTAATAGTACTTAAGTGGACTTATGCTAGGTTTAGCTATTAATTTAATTGGTAAGTTTTACTTATAATCTCGTATGTCGATCTGGGCGTTGTATCAAATAAAATTTATCATCATCAATTCGATAAATTTTTGTAGTTCGTAAGCAGTTCAAGCTTTTATTTTACGGTATCGCGACCACACCCATTATCTTGGACGCTTTAAATTTTTAATTTAATAAACGACACTCCAATTTTATGTTTCATGTATCCTAAATTTTAAAATATTTTAAGACTTCACTAATGGCTATGAATACAATATGAATCGATTTGGAACACAGTTACCTTTCACAGTTACGAATGAGAAATTGTACTAAAAGTTTTAGAATACTTTTAATATTTCCACATTTTTATGGTTTGCCACAACTGTTTGCAAGCGTTAGCCTATGGGTTCTCGATTCTTTGTATTATTTACATATTTTATATGAATTCAAAATAATATGGGCTTTGATGGGCTATTTGATGAATATATGCAACTTATCAAGCAACTTATCAACTTATAATCTAAAAAGCTTTCTAATGGATGGTTAAGCTAGTTCTGCACCAGTATTTAATTAAGGGTATACTTGCAATGGCAAACATTAGGTTTATTAAATGTAGGTTTTTTTTTATCGTCGTACTGTTTGATTAGCCAATGAGCGTTTATGTGTGTGCGTAACAAAACGAAAAACAAAGCCCACTAAAACACTCCCACCCTTACTGAGATGGACATTTTCAGAAAATTGTGTTGGAACAAAATAAAAACAATTGACGGCATAAATTCCCCAATTAATCTCTGTCTTAAGAAGGAGATGTTTTCTAGATATTAACTAAATATCTGCAACGTCCCGCCTAAATTCTGCTTGGTTTTAATTTGGTGTTGATTCGTCCGTTTTGCCAACTACGATTCTCATGCAACAATTTGGTTATTTGATCATTTGTAAGAATTGCTTTCGAGTTTTTGAATATAAATCAACCGTTTTAATTAAAGGAGGTATCACGTGCAAATCAATGTATGCCTTCTAGCCGTCATTTTGGAGTAAAATTTTAATGCAAGAAAACTTTTCATTTAAAAATTGTTTTGAATACGGTAATAATCATCTCTGCCAATTTTCAGCCAAATCAAACTGAAACGAAATACTTCTCCATGTGACTTGGGGTGACCTACTGGTAGTCAAAGAAGAATTCCAACAACAAAATGTCCTATAAAAATGCTCTAATGAGCAATTCTGCCGAGTTTCATCACAATCGAACAGAGGCAAGTGGCCCATTTAATGTAGGCTAAATTATTCATTCTCGTCATTTCGAGAGACATTGTGCTTCAAACTTTAATACATCATATGATCGCCTTTTAATTTAAAATAGTATGGATTCAAAATTGAAAGAATACTGTAAAAGTTTGAAAAAGAAATTTAAGCTAGAGTGCGCATGAAATTTAATTTACAGTTTTTTTTAAATAAATGAACACGTCACTTTTATAGGAAAAAATATAAAATAAATGATCTTATATTTTAAATATAAAATAAAATACCGTGACTCGATCTGATGATTGTATGTACATAGTACAGGTTGAGCCGTAGTCTTGTAAATCGCACGGTAAAATTGAAATACTACAAATAATTACTTTTTACAGTATTTTGAAAGGACGTATAAAATCGCATTTGTGTTAATCCGAATCTATGTTGTTTAAAATTACACTTCATATAAATTAGTAAATTGCAGCATGAGATATCACAAGTAGTGTTTACGGTCCATAGTCTGTTGGGGAAGGAGCTTTGCTATAACTTGGGTAGACCGAGATCGAATCCCGGCACCAGCACAAAAAAAAAGTGGCGGTGTGGTAGTGTTGAGTGGAAGCCTAGCAAGTTGCTCTTGTGGAGGAGTATCTTGGGTGTGTATGCGTAAAGGTAGTGTCCCGCTTCCGCCAGCTGCAAATGCTAATCGGTAAAACCCCACTTTGCCTAACATAACCTCATTTGCTTCATTCCTCAGACTTTCCAATCAACTTACAGGCCCATATCACTTTCCTTCACTCACTAGCACAAACACATGTTGACCAGGCCATAGGCACATGTCACAGAGCAAGAAATTTTTTTTGAACAATTAAACAAGGAGTTGCTTATCTAATGCGTGTATTCATGAACATTCCGAGTTTGATTCTAATATCCCACATTATAGATTTTAGCGAAATGAGATCAGCATAAATGATACACCACGCATTATGGTGTCAATTAGTGTCAACTTAGCCTTGCTCTCCATATAGTAGAATTCACCTATTTTACACTTTAGACAGGGCGTTGCTCTTAGAACTTTAGAAACATATTTCGTTTGCAGATTATCTGAATTTCCAAATGCTCGCTGCATGTTTCGCGGATATTGTGTCGAAATATTGTAAACTTGTGACATTAGCATAGCCGATGGAATAATAATGACCAATATTGCAACGAAGTAAATTAGAAAGAATGTGTACAGCAGTGGTCCCATGGAAGCTCCCAACTTTAGTGTACAATAGGCGCAGATGAAGAAGGCCCAGACGCAGCAGAGTTTCATTACGGGTATAAAAAGGGATCCAAATGCTGCATTTTGTAAATCATTCATGACTCTCGCACTATTGTACACTAAAATACAGTTGGACAGAATGATTTCAGCGTCAACTTTCGGAGCAACACTGAAGCCTTCTTGCATTCGAACGGGCCATTCAACGCTGCAAAAATGAATGTATGTAAATTTTTGTAGAGTAGACATACCCAGAAATGCGAGTAGTTGGCTATAGGTATTTGCATCTAAAGTAGGTCTTATGACTTACAATTGTTTCTAAAACCCTTCTTACAATAAAGTGCTCGTTAATAGCAGCATTGATAACAAAAAGGCGTAAAAATAAAATCAATCAGAATGGATATTTTATATTTGTTTAGTGATTTGATTGACTGCTAAGTAAAGTTTTAGCAAATTTTAAATAATGGTAATTTTTACATAGCAGAGGATTTTTTGCGTATTTCTTTTGAATGCTGAAAGAGTGAACATTTCAAATTTGCTGGTTGTATTCATGATAAGGTCAAAACTAAAATATTTTTTTTTGCTTTGTTCTTTATAACGTTACCTTGCTTTAGCCAGCCAATATATTGTTGTAAACGTTGATGGAATTAAAATAACAGTAATAACAGGAAATGTAGCAAAACGTGAGGCTTCTCCAATTAGTACAAAAAGTGTATAAATTAAACGGGTCAATGGCGAAGAAAACTCATTCCAAATGGCCGCCAAATTTTGAATAGCAAGACAAATTGCGGCTGAGCCAGTGCTAATTACAGCTATAACATAAATTTTCTCTCGTTTTGTATTATGGTGTTCCAAAGTCAGTCCAGTTTTAATTCCTAAATATGTACAATTATTTCAAATGGTTTGCATATTGCAATTTTAGCAAAATAGCAACGTTCTTCATACCCAGCAGAAGATTTACTTTAAAAATATTGTTATATAATTGAATTAGCTCATCTGCATAGATCCAAACGGTAAGAATAATCGCAATCGCCGCAAATGATGCTATCATTAGGAAGGAACTCAATATCATTTTAGTTTGATTCTGATTCTGTAATCGGAGTACACAAAATATTAAATAATATATATGAAAACTGACGCCTGGAATTGCTATCACACAACGAACTTTTTCTGACAATTTGCTTATGCGCTTGAGTTCACCGTCTTTCCATTCAATTGGCAGCAATGATAACTTTGAAAATTGCTGCAACACGCCGCGCAGAAAATTATATTCAAGCTGCGACAACATTGTCAGCCAATTCAACGAAAGTGCAACATTGTTTGAAAAGTAGCATTAGAGTGACATATTTATGTTGAGCCTAATTACATAATCTTCCATACTTTTTTGACGAAATGAACTAATTATTGACTAGTTTGTTCATCAGAAGTTGGTTATTATTTTTAATTACTGGTTTGGAGTATGTAATCAAGGCACAAGTCTTAAATTATTATGGAAATGAACATTTTAAGTTATGTGGTTGGAATCTTTTACAAGGGTCCGATAAAATCCGCCAAGAATTTATACCATCGAATCTACAATAACAAACGCATATTTCTGGGTTTTAGGAATACTGAAATCGTTTAGTAAAAATGCTAAATATCAATTCAACAAAGGTTTTCAAGATAGAAATTTTTTTAATGCGTGACAAGCATTACACAATTAATCTGTGATATAAATTGATATAAATTTTGCAGTCGATTTATATTTGTTCTATAAAAAGACAATCAATTATTAATGAGTAACAGTGTGTAAAAGTGTTGTTTTCAATTAGATATTAATAAATCGATGTAACTGATCTTGCGTAATTGCTATTAGTTTAAACTTGGTTATGCTGGATTTGTTCAGATTTGTAGAGTTTGGCGTTCATTCGATGTTGCTTAGATTTATCATATTTGGATATGCAAGTTATCATTATACTCGACACATAAATAATATACAACACAATATACATGATACATACTAATTCTTAGCAACTATGAATTATTTGGAAATAAATTTTTTCCTAAAAAATTTCACGTACCTATTTCTCCCTATCCAATTCCTGAATTTTATTCCAACCATTTTTACAATGCGACACAAGAGCTGCTTTAACCAGAAGCGCTTTGACATCCACTCCCAAAATATTCGTTTCGTGAACTATTTGTGGTGATTGTGACTATTTTTTAAAAGAAAACACTTAAAACTAAATTAAGAAACAATAATCAATTAATAACCTGAAAGAGAGCTTAACTGGAGTCTAGTTATAGTCCTTTAAAAGTTTCAATAGTTACACGTTTGTTGATGATTAACTTAATTAAAAATTTTCTTGTTCTAGTTAACCAGCTTGAACAACAAGTTTTGTATAAGCCGTTATCGGGGTTAACATTGAAAAAGAATCATTCGGCGCTTTGAAATCTCTGCTTGGCTCCCAAAAAATTCAGGTATTAATTAAAATTTTATTCGAATTTCGAAAAAAAAGGCGGATATTTTGCTTTTCTAAAAGCCAATTTTGCTGTAAAATTTAAAAAAAATGTACCAGGATCCTTTGCAAAATTTAGACATGTATCATGAAGTGTCTTGCTATATAGATATTTATATGTTTATTTAATACAACTTAATTAAAGGTGACAGTAGCAATTGTGAAATGTCCGATATCTTCGTAACTGTTCACTGTCTCGGACCAAACTAGTGATTGTGAAAAAGGTAACTTCTGGGTATCTCTACGGCATATCCACAATAGGTATTGAATGCCTGCTACTGATTTGGCAAAGCTAATTATTACAAAATAACCTAAATGTATTAACTGCTTCATGTACATGCTTAAGGGTAAATTGGTTTATACCTTTTTACAATTGACAATGGTTTAATTCCCATGACGCATAACCAGGCACCTATTTACATAAGATAGTCTAAACAAGGCTTCACTCCTTACTTGTGACGCACGTACATACACAAAAAATTACAGCAGCGGTATAACATTCCAAACAAATACCTATTCATCTTACAACTATAAAATATAGTAATAATAGATAATATATATCTATAATATATACAACTCAATTTTTTGATTCTGAGAATGGACTCGAGTCCGTGAATTCTAATTGGACAACCGTCTAATCTTCATTCTTAGATACGCTTTGCATTTGATTCCAGAAATGTAATAAGAACCAGAGTGGCAACGTTCAAGAAGATATGAGGCACATGAAAGTATCAGCCCCGCAAATAGGCCCAAATATATTGATTGAAACAGATTGCTTTGAGTTGTTAATACCGAATTAGCTGGTGCGTTAGAATTAGTTTGTTTACTACGAACAACACTTGCAAATTCCAAAAGCTCTTCACTCTTTGCAAAAATATGAGAGCTAAAGAGGGATTGAAATCTTTTATATAACACCTTTTGACGATCCCATTGGTTATTACCCAAAGCGAAAAATTTGCTCTTAGCAAGAAACTTATCTTTTCCATAGTATATTGTGTTATTCTTCACCTTTCGGCTGATTCTTGTGTACCATTTATCAAGCGCAGTTGGGTATCCAGGGAGAATGGTTCTGTTACATTTGAGAAGTTCGTGCTCCACAGAAATGTCTAGGCCAAATTGTCTCACTGTATCGGCACGGCACAAGTATTTTGGAATTTCTTCCTTTACTCTGGTGGAAATGTTTGGTATCAAACGCAATTTAAACTCCAATTCTTCCTTCAAGGTTGCTTCAAAATCTGTTTCCCGTAATTCCTGGCACGCCACGGTAAAAGCTCTGCGCTTGGTAATGGGCCCCTCGAGGAATACTGCAAAAGTTTGAATACAAATCATTTTATGTGTTTATTATAATTCGTAATGATTTTCGATCTATTTTATTTATAACGAGCTCCCCGTACAAATATTAATATATGTTAATATATATATATATATATATATATATATATATATACAAAAAGCCATTGGGTGAGGTGAAAAAATGGAGGGAATGGATCGTCTCTCCTAAGCTCATTTCCCCACTCCCTCCATCCACTCGCTTCAAGCAGGCAACTTCTTGTATTTTTATTAACATAACCTACTAATTCATTAACGAAGAGGGTAGGGGGTAGGGATTGGCATAAGTCGTGTTTAGGGCTACTGACTAAAAAATTAAAATAAAAAGTGTTGTTGTAATGCAGCAAAGGGTCTGATGTTAAGGGTATTGGAAAGGGTGGATCCAACGTGTTTTTAACGCGGGTAAAGCACAATAAGTCACATTATGTCAATATGGTGTTGGATATTATAATATTGCTTTATTTACTGATATGGTGATCGTATGGTTATGTCATTAGGCCCAAAACGTAATGTGTGAATTTAAGGACCTTACGGTTTGAAAATCTAGCAAAATCTAGACCTCGTTCAGCATAATGCACATCCATGTTAACTGGAATGAGGATCGTATATTTCTTCGATATTGCATCGTATATTTTTTCAATTTCTGTAAAAATAGCCGGTTTTGTGAGATTCGAAGTTACCATTCCTTTGTAGGCTGTCATTATGACAAGTGACACCGTCACTAACATAACCACAGCCCACTTAAATCCGGTAATTTGCATGATTTTGAGTGTCATTCCAAGGTCTTGCTCCAAGAGTAGTTTTGTAATGAATAAGAGTGCATTTTCAGAAATTATATAATATTTAAAAACAACATACGTAACCACCAGTATAGTCAAAGTTGTCAATCCATTTAAAGCCCAAATCGTAGCATCAAATGGCACAAATAAAATGCCTAAATATATTCCGGTAGAACTTCCATCACAAGTGATAAAATTATAGTATTCACTTTTCACATTCCAGGAATATACGTCTCGTCCTTGAAATTGCGATTCCGGCACAAACTCATATTTGGGAAGTACAAACA
The DNA here is from genome assembly GCA_021029175.1 of Bilobella aurantiaca. NCBI lineage: Eukaryota > Metazoa > Arthropoda > Collembola > Poduromorpha > Neanuridae > Bilobella > Bilobella aurantiaca. The sequence continues at coordinate 5,757 of VYYI01002526.1, read as the reverse complement.
CAGCAATGTGATGCTTATACTTCGTGACGCCGAATGTTTCAATAGCTGCGAATTGAGGATTTTCAGTATAATACATGCTGCTGTTTTTGAGATAATTTCCAGGACCAGTGTAGTTGTGCATAAGCTGACCAATTACATAAAAATTAGAATAGAGGCTTATTGGAACAACAGCGGTTATGCCACTTGTAAATTGATTTTGCGTGATTGTTGTAGCCCAAGTTGGGGTGCGGATCATGCAAGGACTTGGCCATAGAGAAGTAAAAGTTGCGTGGAGGTAAGCGTTGTCGACAAAAAGTTTCGATAGGCGAATGGAGGCGATACTATAACGCAATGTTACATCCTGATCTAAATGTAGCCGTATGGAAAAAATTACTACACCAAAATGGATTGTTTTGATAGAAAAAAATGGAATTCCTCGGTAGAAATTTGATAGTGGAATTTCGTTGGTAACAAATTCAAAGCTATGTACAGTGATATGATAGAAATACCTCCCGTAGCAATTGTATTTTATGTTTGAGCAATTGAGCAAATCGTTATAGTCCTCTAAAAGCTCATAGCTGATGCTCGATGAATAATCGATTACGAGATAGCACTGAATCCGTATAAATTGCCATTGCTTTTTAATTGTATTTAGTGTCTCGCTCTGCTGTAAACTTATCGGAACGGAAATAAGTCCAAAATCGATTTCAATCGCATTGAAATTTAAAATATCAATTTGACATAGCTCAAATGTTGTGAGTTGAATTGGAATAACATGTGGAGTGCTATATGTTTCACTAAATAAAAAAAGTAGTGCGAGAATGGGACACATGATTCGAAGATAAATATTTAGCATTGTGCGTGTTTAATATCGTAGGTAGTTAGATAAAGATGTATGCATTTATATAACTACTTTGTGCTTGTTCATATTGTTCCATTAATTTAAATTTTAACCTCAAAAAACACTTTGCGCCTTAACTTCGTTTTTGATGAGTAAAATTTACACCGTGTTGGTAATGTTACTAACTCATTTCTAGGACATGAAGATTTTGGGGACACTTATGTAGACTCGATAAGTTCTACTTGAAAAACAAAACAATTATTTACTTACTTTTTTATGTCGCACATTGAAGAAACTAAGCTGATTAGGAAGCCACAGGCCGAACATCTTGTTGTTCCTTGAGCCACGAGCCGAAAAATGCCGAAAATAATTGAGGAAGCATGATTTTTTAATATGTTGACAGCAAGCGCCTTAAACTTTTAGAAGAGGATAATGTATGGTATATAATACTTATGACATATTATTGTACCTTTATTTCCCAGGCAACTGGTAAAATAATTGTTCGTTTCCCGTAATTTGATTAGTAGAACGATTTAGTAAACTTTTATTGGCCAAATATAATTTATGTTAACATGTAAGCACAAATATTGAGTAAATACTAGTAAAGAGGAACAGAAGATATAAACCACTAAGCTAGCACCGCCAACTGAAGACTATAGTTACATAGTTAGGAGTTAAAATCAACAAATGTTATAGATCTTTTGGAGGTTATTAGGAAAAACGTTGCATAAAAGTGGATGTCAATGTTTGAGGTGTGTTTCCATGGTATTAGATATATATTAGTTTCAATATTAATTTCTAACATTCTAACATTATGCGCCAAGGAGTCAGCTTTTGATCGTGATATTGTGATAAGTAGTCTGTTACCTTGCCAAACTAGCAGCAGAGTTACAAAATTAAAATTTTCCGTATGTTAACATTGGCATCAGATCATCATGGCAACATCCCCTTAATGACTTCTCAAAAGTTACCTTTATTTTATATACATGTCAAAGACGTCTCATTCGCAAGACAAATACTAATTACCAATAGTCAAGCCAATAGCTATTTTTAACAAGGCTCTTAAGTTGTGGACTTATAAGCTTTACTATGTTCCAAATTTCAAAACAAATCGATCCATCGACTAATTCGCATCAATACATTACATTTTTTTGTAAGTAATAATGCTACCAAATAGCATGAAGCCCAAAAACAAATTTGTGCATTTTTGTTCAAGGAGAGTATATTTAGTCTTTGCGCAAATCCTGGATATCGCATATCGAACCCTGAGGCGCCTAGTCGCTAACGAAATTTCCCCAACATTTTGAAAAATTCCCGCCGCTAGACGCGCATTGTGAGTACTTGTATGAGGCATTTATACCGTGATATCAATATCCGTTTTGACACAAATTTTTGCGTACAAGAAACATACCGGATTTCCTCTTCTCGTGACATTCTCATTAAAAATTGTATTTCCGTCCTATCATCTACTATGGCTCTGTCTAATATATCTTTGCATTGTAACTGTACCATAACACTGTATTTTGTCAAAAAACGAGCTTCTTCAAAGCGCGCTCTTAAAGAACAAAGAGTTGATTGTTTTAAAAATTAAATCGTAAACGAGCTTCTTCAAAGCGCGCTCTTAAAGAACAAAGAGTTGATTGTTTTAAAAATTAAATCTCGCTGCGCAGTTTCAAAAAACCGATGACGCCTCAAATTCGATGCGACACCCGAGCAGGGTTGAGGTTGCTGATTCTTCAGATAGTGTAATGTAAAGTATTGAAGGCTTAAAATATCGGCTGGGCACTTATTAAATTGTATTTAGTAAATGTAAAGTAAATGTAGTGATTTTGTAAAATAACTTAGATTTGCTGTGGATCTTACCTGTCGCCAGGAACCTGAGCAAGTAGCAAGTAAAATAAATATTTCTTAATTTCAAAAAGACAGGGTTCTTAGTTAGCATTTGCATTTAAACACAATGTTGTTTTATTCAAATTTGAGGGTATTGCATTACATAAATTTATTTCATAGCTTCATACAATTTAAGCAACAGTAGAAATCATAAAATACATACCATAAACCTTCCTTTTCAACACCTCAAAAGAAATTGTTCAAATTACATTACATAAATTTATTTCATAGCTTCATACAATTTAAGCAACAGTAGAAATCATAAAATACATACCATAAACCTTCCTTTTCAACACCTCAAAAGAAATTGTTACAACTTCAGCAAATCATTCACACTAGCCATGAAGTATCCCGACAAACATTTTGGTAACGGTTTAATAAAGGAATCTTAGCGGCGCACCGTTTTGCTGCTGGCCAGGCTACCTGCCAGCAGATGTTGCACTGGAAAAATGCTGGTACGGTACAGCTTTGCCATTACATTAAAAAAATTCCAGTACCAAACTTGCCAGAACTGAAACGGTATTATACCACTACCGAAAAAGTAACCATAAGTGCAGGCTCTTAATGCACCTATATATCCGTCAATGCACCGGTGCCTTTTCGGCGACTCTCCTCTCTGTTGTTTGAGAGCCGGTTATGCCGATAATGGTGCGTCACCGAAACGCTGTCTCAAAGTTTTGGAGGGAGATTTTCGAATTCGTGATTTGTTAGAATATGAGTATTCTGCATTTTTGCTTGTAAGGTTCGACATTATGGAGGTCGACTTAGAACTAAAGTACGCAATTGCCGAATTTATTGGCTTTAATTCTGTATCGATTGTTCCAACTAATTGGCTAAGTGACGACGAAACCCAGTGCGCTTGGCCTAATTCACAGAAAAACGTAACGAAGAAAATTAGAAACCGAGTTCCAGCTGAGGATGGTTGGGAAATTTATAAAATTCGTATTTTAACCAAAAAAGGTAAGGTAATACAATTTAGTGTTTCTTTAATTAGTTATTTGCTGCTTTACTAAAACATGTGTTTGCAGTGGACTACAAATCTGCGAAAGAAGCCGAGAAGAGGAGCCAGGACACATCTGACTTTGAAGTTTCAGATAATAGCAACGTTCCTTTTCGAAAAAGAAGCAAAAACACGGATGTCCAAGATTTACCGTTTACTCTGGGCTTAGTCGGAGAGGATACAAGCACTGTTAACAATCAACTATCTGCAATTAGTTGTGAGTAAAACGAAATTGTAATTGAGTGAACACTTTGCATTAATTGCACTGAATTAAACAGCGTTTAATTGTTTACATTTTAGCATTGGACACGATCTTGGACTCGAGTCAGCATACCCAGTTTAACATTGTTAGCACTGCTGAGGTGGTGACGAAGGCCGAGTTTGAAGGTAAATATCATNAGCGTTTAATTGTTTACATTTTAGCATTGGACACGATCTTGGACTCGAGTCAGCATACCCAGTTTAACATTGTTAGCACTGCTGAGGTGGTGACGAAGGCCGAGTTTGAAGGTAAATATCATAAGTTTAGATTTAACCTTTTTTAAACCAATTCTGTAATGTGCAGTTTAGAACAAGGTTAACTAAAACAAGGAGTGCCTATCGAAATGTTTATTTTTAGCCTTTAAGGTCGTGCTTTTTAAAAAGTTGGAAGACATTTACGTTGAGTGCAACGAAAGCAAGAAAAGTCTGAATAACCTTTTGAGCAGCGTACCGACTGGAAGTAACGGAGCCTCTGGAATTCCAGAACTGCCTGTTGCAACAGTCGACCAATTAATCGAGTTAGAATCGTGGGTTAAATGTGACAAGAGAAAACCGCTCAAAACTGGTAAGGTACGGTTTGGACTAATTGTTGTAATTATAACTTTAGTTAATTTGTTAAGCAATTATTTAGTACCAACCGCAAATTGTACACTTAAAATTGTTTGTATTTTCAAATTGTTTACTTCCAGTTAATGTTTACAGCACGACTTTGATTCTCGAACTTAACATCTGTTTCCGAACTTGAGTTCGATTTGCCAAACTAAACCGAGCAACTTTAAAAACAGCGTTTTCACTGTTTATTTAATTTAAATTACTTTTTAAACTGAATTGATAATTAAACAAAATTAAGTTGCACCAAAGCTATAGCTAAACCAGAAAAGTCTGTTTGAATTAAAGTTCAAATTATTTTAATAGATTTCCGCGTTGTCTCGTGCTGGAGGTGCAAACTGGAAGGACTTGACTTACAATTCTTTGTCAAAGTTGATCAGTCACACAGTGGCGCTGGAATTTAAGGAATTGATCCCTATTTTTAAAAATGTAAATCCAGATTTAAAAATTCCCAAGGATCCTAGGACTATTTTAGGAACTCCAAAATCAGTAAATATTCAAAGTATTCAGGGAGGGGAATATAGGACTTGACTTACAATTCTTTGTCAAAGTTGATCAGTCACACAGTGGCGCTGGAATTTCGCCTGACAAAAGACAGTGGTAGACTGGAATTTGGTAGCTTGGAATTGTGCAAAGTGATAATTGGTAATGCGATATTAATATAAATCAATTTTCGAATTTATTTAAACAATGACTAAAAATGAAGTTTGAATGGTTTAGATGCTGTGATTAGTGTAGCTCAGCCTTCCAGCCTCATTACACCCTTGCTTGATACTGCATTCCCCAGTGAAGACCAAGTTAAATCAAGAATTGGTAAATGGTTTCGACAAGCACCTGACCGAAAAGGCGGAAGGAAACAACGAGCCGTTAAACAGAAAAATGATGCCGGAGCGAACACGGCGGTGGCTGGTGAGGAAGGGAACTAAACAATCTTTATCGAAAATCACCAGCTTAGTTCACAGTTCAGCACAAGGGACAGTTTCGACTATTGAAGCATCGACAATGAGTAACAAAACAGCTGATTCTCAGTCACTTCGAGAAGTAGACGTTCAGTCCACTTATGTTTCTAGTTTCACCGAAGAGATAAGTAAATCAATAGATTTAGAAAACACATTAGATATAGATTTAAGCAGTACTGAACCAGTATTTTTATTATCAGATGCATTGGCAGCTTGGT
>VYYI01002525.1:0-14627 GCA_021029175.1 Bilobella aurantiaca | reverse complement strand
TTTTTTGGCATTTTCTGAGTTTTGAACAGGTTATTATTATTGAAAGTGTGATTTACTATAATTCACTTTTATTATTAAAAATACTTTAGACTTCATTAGATTCTGACTTTTAGCTTTTAGAATTTTACGAAATTTCAAAGTGTTGCTTCAATTTTAACCATAATTTTAAATATTTAATTACCGTTTTCTCCGAACTGATTTTTGTTTGAAATCTGTTTCTGAATCGAAAGCGAATCGGCGTTTTGTTTTCAGAAACGAAACGCCTTTAGAATTGTGAATTTTTCAATGAAAATGTTTAGAAAATGAGATTGTAAATTGTCTCTGGATGGTGTTGACAGTACATTTTAAAGGTAGGTCGTCGTTCGTTTTATACGTTCTTACGTTTGAGAAGGAATTTTGAAAGATGCCAAGCAAGTAGCTTCCCCCAGTTCGGAGATCCACCGACCCCAAATCAGAAGTTTTCCCAAAGGTTCTACTTCCGTTCATCGGAGTGAGGCTAACGTTGTACCTGCGCAGAATTCAAATTGTGAAAACTGCGCATGTCATTCCCAAAAGTTGACCATCTTACGTCCCAGGAAGCACTTCGAAGGGGAGGGTCTCTTGGTCCTTGACACTCATGTCCAGGGAGTAGTTGGCCAAGAGGCGTGAAGTGAGGTGGAGACTGTAGAAGGGATACTCCCTCACATTCCCCATGACACGTACCTTGGCATTCGCCTCGTCAGACTTCTCCAGTGACTCATGTGTCTCAGATCCTTGAATCGATCCTTTTCCAGCCATGTCTCCACCGATAAGGAATGTCTCCACCTCCCCGGGCTGTGGCAGGTGGATCTTCCAGGGAAACTCAAGCACCACCTCTGAACCGTCCCAACTGCACACATCCGAAACGGAGATATTGTAGTCCACCGCTGGAATCCTGGAGAACACCACGTTTTGATAGGCGTCGAGTGGAAGGCGATGCTCCAGGGGCCTCTCATTGTGCCGGTCGTGCCCCCTCTCCAGGGACACTGGTGAAATGGACACGGTGAGGTCGCAGGGGAGCGTGCTGACGAAGTTGAAGGTCATTTCCCTCCGACCCGGAAACACGGGATTTGCCTTCTCGAGCTGTGTCTCAAGGACTCCGGCCACGACGAAGGAGAGTGCCATGAGGAAGCAGCCAACAGCGATTCTGTGGATGGGTCTCACGAGGCAAGAGACCTTTGCGAAGCAGGGGTAGATGACCATGTCGAAGAGTGGGATGAGGAAGAGGATCAAGAAGGAGTTGGTCACCTGAGAGGATTCAAAATGGTGTCATTGAGAAAATGCTTGTGAGGTGGGTCTCACCTGGAGTTGATCTGGTTTCACTGTATATCCCTCGGAGAGGTAGCCATTCATGCGCGTGGCCTGGAATGTCCATGTCGTTCCCATCTGTGTCCAGAGACTCCAGAAGATGGTGGTGGGTGCGAGGAGGACGATGACTTGGAGGAGGGCCTTGATGTCACTGATGAAGGACTCGGAGTACTTATCAGAAGCAGCGTCGAGCCAATGCCCTCCCTCCGGCTTCGAATTCCGATTTCCAATGGCATACTGGAAGTTATTACAATTAAACATTGTCAATTTCATCTTCAACATTTTGAATCGAAAATTTCCCCACTTTCCCAGATTTTCCCAATAGATTGGGAAATTATTTCGAGCACATCAGGAATGATGAAATTCTGATTTCTGAACTTTGTGGAATATGTAAATTGTGAAAATGACCACGTGTTACACGGTGTGAGACAAAGGTTGTCCTTGATTTATAAATTGGTGCTTTTACTTACCGAGATGCATTTGAGAGTGTTGACAGTGACGCTCTCTGCCACTGGCTTCATTTTGTACATTCGCTTTCCAAGGACGAAGGCCACTGAAAATCACAATTCCAAAAGCGGTGAGCTCAATCAGTTAAAATGGGGACGGAGGGGCGGGGCTTTGTAAAGGCTTACCCAATGAGAGGATCATGAGAATGGCAGGAACAGCTAAGATGAGATGAAATGGATTTAAGTGGTTAATTAAGTACAGTTAATTGGTGGTGGCTACCGAAGGCTAGTGAGTAGCAAGTTTCGTGGCCGAAGCAGCCCACGTCCTTCCGAAGCATGGGTGTGAGAATCTCTGAGAGGGTGGCTCCTACGTTGATGGAGACGTAGTAGATGGAGAAGTACAGAACGAGCTGATCACTCTGCTCCGGAAGCTGAAACTGGTCTCCACCAAAGGCCGCCACGTTCGGCTTGATCCCACCAATCCCCACCGCAGTCACCATCAGAGCCGCCATCGTCACCAGGGTCCTGCTCAAAGGAGCCTTCAAGTAGCCACTCAAAAATAAGGGAAGACTCACGGTGTTTACCCTGTAGGGATGCTGAGAAAAGGAAGCGCTCCCACGGCCAGAGCACTGCTTCCGATGGAATGAGCGATGGAGAAGTACACTGTCGTTCTAGTTTACATAAAAAAGCGGACTTACGCTACTAATCGCTGCAAATCGCTTTATCAAAAAATCAAGGATTCACTCACTTAAACTTGCCAAGAATGGAGTCTCCGTAGATGCCGCCAATGAAGGGCATCGTGAAGGACACCGTGACGAAGAGGTGGTAGATGATCGTGGAAGCGTTCTCCGTGTAGTCAAGGACGTTGCGGAGGAAGAGAGCCAAAATGGCTTCGAGGCCGTAGAAACTGTATCGCTCGCAGAATTCATTGAGGAAGATGAAGAAGACTGATTTGGGAAAGGGTAGTTTCTAAAATTGGAAATCAAGCTTTTTGGAATTGTCAGATGACCTTAAGTTTTTTTTTAAGGGCCCTCGTACCCTTGGAGGCAGGAGAGCGTCTTTCTCGGAACCTTCTTCATGGTCACCACTTCTGTCCCGCCTCTCTCGCCTAGCCACGCCCCTCCCTCCTCCCTCAGCGTACTCTGCAATTAGACAATTACAGTATTTTCGTCAATTGTCAATTGATTGTTTACCTTCAATACTCTCCAACATTTTCGACTCACACGCCTCTGAGCCTCCTGGAGATCATGCGTGTCCACTTAGATACTGAAATGGCAAAATAATTTACACTTGTCTTCGTCTTGCCAGGATGTTAGTGTGTGTGAGGCTGCTTATCGACTCGTCCTCTGTCCAGATCTCAACTGACCAAGACATGGTCATGGACATGGACATGACGCTCTCCGTCTCTTCGTTCATGGGGAGTCAAAGGGCATCTTGTGACAAAGGAGCCTTTAGTGCTCAAGTCCACTTCGTTACCACAACCAAACAAGTTTGAGATTAGCTGTAAATCCAGTACTTTTCCCCTCAAAACCGGTATCATTTCCATTTCCAATCTTTTGCAAATTCATGCTCAGACAACACTTGCAGCGACGTACGCCAGCCAATCAACTCCCTACTCTAATTGACTAATTTAACTAACTAATTGTTCCGGTTCTAATTAGGTGAGGTGTCAATGGGTCACTACTTTTCAATGCAATTCCACTCCATAACCCCTCTGCTATTCCAGCATATTCCAGGAGAAATACCAATTCATGTCAGTTTTTTTTTTAGAACGTCATCCTCTGTTCTGTTGTAAATGCTTTCTCTTGAGCGATGGCCCTGCAGGCTGCAAGTGACCCTTAAGGCCACAACAGAGTGACCTTGCGTCACGTTCAAAAGAATCGCTGGGGCGCGGTGGCTGGGTCAACAAACCCTACTGTTTGAATGGGATTGAGAAGGGTAGCTGATTCCAGGACATTTTGGAATTTCTCCAGTAGGGCTTCTCCAGTGGGGCAATACGTTTTGGAGGAGAATGGTGGCTTCAGGTGGGAAATCATTGCGCATGCGCATTTCATTTCTTGGCCGATGTACCTCCCCTTTTCTTGTCATTCCAATGCATAGCGTCTCTCATTCTTCTCGTCTTATTCCTTGGAAGACCATTTTAATTGACATTTTCTAATTAAATCATTTCATCTCGAGACACAGTATTTGAGTTGATCTATTAAGTGAACCTTTCGATTGACCTCTTAATTGACCTCTTAATTGACCTTTTAATTGATTTGTTACTATTTGTGGAATGAGGGATGGAGCGATGGAGTGGGAGAAGGCTTGAGGAAAGAGTTTGCCTTCTCTCCACCTCTTCACTTTGTTTGTCTCTCAGCAGCTGTCTCAGTGAGTCAATCTCTCAAAATAACATCAATTAACTTTACGTACTCAATTAACTAATTGTCCTTCCAGCACAACACTTCCGGCCATAACCCACCCACCCTTCGTCGGGAGGGCCCTTAACTGTGGCCAAGTCTCCAGAACCCACGGCCCTACCAACAAGGTGTGGTCACCGCCCGCCGTCTCCCCATGCACTCAAACAACAGTTCAAGAGGTCAATCAATCGCTTAAAAACTCTTGACTTAAGATAAGGGGATTTAGGACGGAACAGGTGGGTCAGCCAGTGACATTGGAAGTCACCTTTCCTCTTTTCAATTACTCCCTCTTATGTGGTGACGGGGTGACACTAACCCTTGTTTTGTGGCTTCAGTTGGACATTCGACGTCGGACACGGGTTCTTCTTGAGTCCAGTTGACCTCCTTCATGGATGAGAAGACAGTGCTGGAGGACGGGTCACTGCCTGTCCCGATCCCCGGTGAGTATGGCCACCCAATGCCGAGAGAGCTCATGTTCAGAGAACTGGGGTTCAACGGACCCTTCTCCAGACACTCAGTGGGTAAGGCAATTGTCTCGGCCACTCTCAAGACAAAGGCCGTTCACACAATGTCCACCAAGAGTACGCTCAGCAAAAAGGTAATTGGAAACATTGTCTTTGAGTAATTGGCTTAAAATGTAAACACTCATCTTTCCAGAACTTCAAACTGCCGAGCGGTGCTCGCACAACGTTTCATTTGGCATTCAGCCCAGGTAAATCGTTCAATCTATCCTTAACCACCGAGTATTACTTAAAGCTCAAACACCTGTCAAATTAGGATTGAATTTTGATGATGTGTTCTGTTCTCAGATGGTACGAAGGTGGCCTCTTGCCACGGAGACCACAACGTATATGTCTCCGATATCACAACGCTGGAATTACATCAGACTTTGACTGGACATCCTAGAACGCCGTGGTGTGTCGTTTTTCATCCCACGCAGAATGACATTCTGGCCTCCGGCTGCCTGGCAGGACATGTACGCATCTGGGATCTCAACGTAAGATTCAGAGCAAAATCAGTCTTTTGTAAATTTTAGTATTTTTATGGCGTTGTGGTCGGTGGAGTTCGTTGTTCCAGTTTAAGATTAGTAAATGATAGTAAACTGAAACAAAACTGTTCCCGTTCAACTGTTCATTTTAACTGCCCTCTTTTCCGCATATGGTTATTCTTCAAAAAGTAACTTAAATGATGATTGATATCCCCTGAGTTTTTGTATATAACCTATTGTGTGCTGTTCAGGGCGGAAGTGAGTTGCTCGTCTGTGACTCGGGAACTGTCATTGCGTCGTTGTCCTTTCATCCTACAGTTCGGCTCCTGGCTATCGCTACCTTCAACGAAATCATCTTCTGGGACTGGGCCCGCCCTTATCCACTCGCCAGAACGTCCACAGGGAATGTCAAGGAGAAAGTTCGGTACACCTACATAAGGAGCATTGACTAATTAAGTCTTTGGTATAAACTATTCAATTAATTAAATTGCTTTTCTTTCCATAGACTCATTCGATTCGATCGCCTCGGTCACAACCTTGTAACTGGCATTACCAACTTCCCCAATCCGCCGGTGGGCGGACCTCTGGACGCTGGAAACGCTGAGGCTGATGGTGGTGAAGTTCCTTTCTCTGCCAGAAGCAGAAGCGCCTTCTTCCGACCCAATATTTTGTCCAGAACGCCTCAACCCACCCATGCAGCACAGGCTCCGCCAAGGCCATCAACACCTACTACCGTAAGTTCAAGGGGGTAAACTTTTCTTTAAACAACTTCCCTTACATACAAATGACAAATGTAATTTCAAACCAAATAAATTAATGAAACATTTGTTTTCGAATTTTAACCGAAGAGCTAAGAAATCGTTTTAGAATTCGGTTACTTTGCAATGTAAGGCGGGGTTAATGAAACTTAATTTGAATAGTCGAAACAATCCAGAGTCAAATCCTCGTATAGTGTCTGTTCTTGTTGTAAATACTCATAATAGTTTTTTTTTAGCTCGGTCTGGAAGATGAGGGTTCGAGAGCTCTGGCGGCAGCTCATTCGGTGTCCGCGATGACTGATGTCTTGACTGAGCGGCAGGAGCGCTTCCAGGAAAGTTACCGCCAACTTGTTCATCATTATGACGGACTGGTCCAGCACTATCAGCACTTCATCCGAACACGACTAGGTCTTGGAGAGACGCCCAATACATCTCAACAGACCATCAACTACTTCCAAGAGGACGGAAACCCAACTGCTTCCAACCACACACCTCCCATTGACATCGTCATCTCCGAAAACCCATCACACCACTTGCCCAACAGACCACTTTCGGCTGTAAGCTAACCCTACCACTTGTAGACCTTTCCAGCTATTTCTAATTCTTTAGAATGGCCATTGGTTTCAATTCAGTTATTAATTAAGTGGATTTACTTGTTCTTAGAATTCGGTGGGAATGGAGGGAAGCGAGATTCCAGGCCCTTCGACTCGTCTTTCCCAGTCTTCCGCCTTGGCAATGAGCACTGGTGAAAATCCAGATCAAGCCTCCACTTCCAGTGCCAGAAGGAGTGACGGAGAGCCTCGGAACAATAACGACCTTCGCAGCATACAAACACTGGAACAAAACATTCTTCAAATGCAAAATCTATGCATGTAAGTCACTTTTCATAAATTTTATGATCTTTTCTGCATTCTGCACAGTTTTGATAACCAGCAAAGGAAGGCAAATTCGTTTTTTATTCTAGTTAAATAGAATCACTATCTTATTAAGGGAATTTGTTATTTGATGTGGTTGTTTAGCCATATGCACATGAACATGCTCACAAAATGTGTTGAAATGTTTTGTATTGTTATGTCCAGGCAGGCGAGGCGGGATAGCAGCAACTTTCCTGTGGAACCTGTTCACATTCAAGAGCTGAGGACAATTCGAAGGCACTTGGAAGTGCTCCAGGATCAGACCAGGAGACTGCAGACCTCCATTCGACACACCTTGAGCTCGTTGGCCCAAGGGACGGGGGGCCTGGAGGCTCTCAGAGGGAGACTTTCCTCGTTCACACCCCCTATTCTCCCCACTCCTCCGTTCACCCCACCCTCTGGTTCCATTCCAAACTCTCCCATTTCAGTCATCCAAGGACCCGTTGGAGCAGGGGCTGACGAGCCTGCCACGGTGAACACTGTCGAAGATATCATCGGTAGAACCATTCAGAATGCTCTTGGTGGCGTTAGAAGAGGATCACCGTCCTCGGGGCGAGTTACGCCTGCGCCAGCTTCGGATTCAAGATTGAGTGCCATGGAACTCAATCACCCAGTTCCGTCAACCTCCGCGGCAGCGTCACAGCAGCGTGTAGCTGAAGGAGAGGATGTCCAGAGGAGGCATGCGGCTTCCTCTCGATTTCAAAGGGAATTTCCATCCGACGCAGCTCATGAACACTCGCGTTTTTGCCCATATGGTGAAGGAAGTGTTGGAAGATCGCACACACGCATGCGCTGTATGACAGACATGGGCCAAAGCCCAGTGCTCAGTGTGTGGCCCACCGTGGATACGGGCCTGGAACGGAGGACGCGGAATTTCCATGTGGAAGGAGAGACTGAAGAAGGGCGGGACGGCGGTGCGGTTTCTGGAAGGATAAGTGCCACAGCCACGTCGTCAGGAGACAGGAGTCAGACGAACAGTGGTGACAACGCTTTTCCGTCGTTTGGGAGTTGGATGGGTGAGGGTCCTGGTTGGATCAACAATGACCTTGGCGTCCGAGTCTACCTCACCGTGCGACAATTCAACGAGCGCATCAACTCACTTCGGACCGAAAGAGACCAGCTTCTTGCGGAGAGAGATGACCTTTTGGCGAGACGTGCGAGAGCTACTACTCAGCTGGCTCGTGCACAGCAAGCTGCCAGAGCGAGGGAAGGAGATATACCAGAGAATTGGCAGCGAAACTTTAATTCGGGCGTTGCTCTCGTCCCAACCAATGTTAGAGAGGGCTCAAGAAACTACGCACGAAGTGTGGGCGCGCGCAGAGCGTTATCGGCAATGAGGTCAGCAGAGACTGGGCAGGATTCTTCAGCAGGTAAAGCCACTCCTTGTGATAGTGCTCTAGAAATGCTTTAATAAATTGAATTTCTAAAATAGCAATTGTGCTTTGTGGGAAAAGTATTGCGACTGAGGAAAGTGTTGTTTTGATACAGGTAGGACTGGTGGCGCCGTGAACAGGGAGGCGGGAGTCGCGGAAGAGGGGCGGAGACTCCCTCTGCGCCTCGAGGGGAATTTGGAGCGAATGACGTCTGTTCGCCTGGCTGACGAAATGGTTCCAGTCTATGGCCATGTGTCCGAGAGAGAGGTTCATGCGCAGAATGTCTTCGTCTACCCAATCGGACTCTTCTTAGCGGGAAGTGGGTGGCCTTCATCCTCTCTTGCCATTTATTGGCCACATGCAAGTAGAGAGGAGGAAGACAGGTAGGCGTTGTCATTTAAGCTTCTTTCTCATGTTCATGAACTTTATTAATTGAAAGGTATTTTGAATAGATAGAGCAATTAGATTTAGGACAGATATAGACTATATTACATTTATTCAATTAAAAAGATGCAGTTAAAAGTCGACCAAAATAGTTGGTTTACCAAAAAGTCAATTTATCAACTGTTTCCAAGTCTCGAAACTGCTGATGCTGAATACTGTTGAAAATGAAAATCAAGCTACATTTTTTTTTGTCGAATTTCAAATTTTTGATTTTAGCAATCCAATCTTGAGAAGTCCTTAGATTTTTAACTGCATTTTTTGAAAGTGAATGTAATATCCGGTCAATCCATTTATGTGTGTCCCGGTCCCCAGTTGGAAAGTCTATATTTGAGAAGAACTAAATATTAATTTGAACGTTTGTGCAGTATGCTGGAGTCCCGACGAAGTGAAGGTCTCATTCCGGTGTTTATGGAGGAGTCGGGTGTGCTGGAAGAAGGGTCTCCACGCTTTCGCCTCACATATGACTCTTCTCGACTCGTCCTCGACCTCTCTCACGACTTGAGTCTCACCTTCATTCAGCCTGGTCTCCCACTGCTCGACACTATCACCACCATGGGGCAATTCCAGCGCCCACGAGAGAACAGTGGTCGAGTCTACATCAACCACGTCACACCCTTCCTCGATGCTCTTCAGCGGGTCTTTGGGTCAAGGCGACGACGAGACGTGGGTGGAGCCGGAGCGAGCCAGAGTCCCACCCACGCTCCCACTACTCTCCGCCTCAGCACAGTCCTCCAACCTGGACCATACTCGGTGGGGAGGGGGTTTCACTATTCGCTGAGAGCAAGGCGACTCGACGGACCAGGCAGTGCTGGATCGTCAAGTTCCAGCACTCAATCCCCTAGACAATTGGCTGCAGAAGATGGAGTCGAAGGAGGCGAAAGAGTGTCCCACCAAGTGAACGTTCGGCTCAGAAGGGAGTTGCTCAGAGACTGGGAAAGATCTGTCTCTGTCTACAGAAGTGGTAACCAACAGAATTTAGGCACTAGGCCGCGCTCTGGAAACCATACTCCGCCTCCAGTTCCGCCCAATTTCACTCAGGGTAAGAGTAGGCTATGGAATTTAGTTGAGTTGCTCGAATTTGGTAAAATAATTAACGTTTTTGATGAGTAGAAAATCTGAAATTGGCCAAAAAAACAATCTGCGCTTCGAATGGCTCTGAAAATAATTGCACTCCAATATTTCTCTTTTTTTTTCAGGGGAGATTGATGAGACTGGAGGGAGTGAGAGTGCGAGCTTGGCTTCCACTCGGAGAGTGATTCGCTTGGCTGTGGCCACTGCTGCATCGAGTGTCCTCCGGAGACCACACCTCCTCTCCTCCTACGCACCGCCCAACCTCAACTCTTTTCAAAACGGCTCTTCGAGAGCCGTCGAAAGCCGAATCGAGCGAGTGTTGAATGAGAGGGGTAATCGGGGTGAGCTGGAAAATGGAGCAGTTCCTGAAGCACTGGAAGCTCAAGATGGATCAATTTACGCTGCCTGGACTCCACCGCCACTCAACTCGGGGGGCAGTGGTGCTGAGCTGAGTGTGGACCCGACAATTGGGCGGAGCTCTCCTGTTCCAGACCGTTCTTTCTCGGCTGGACAAGGACTGAGCCTAAGAGGTGTTCCTGGAGTGGATGAACGCGGATCCTACTTCCTGCGCCTCCGCCCACTTCATTCTGCTGGAGAAGATGTGCGTGGAGTGGTGACCTCTGCAAGACCTCTCCGTAGGTCCTACTCCCAAATGACGGGGCATGAAGAGGGGCCTGAGTCTGGAGACTCTGAGGATTCGGATGATGCAGACTCGCCGATGCTGCGACGAATGAGATTTAGAAGGGCTGACGGAGCTGTGGATGGCGAAGGGGCCACTTTGCGGAGAAGGGGTCTCAGGAGTCCTGACTCAAGGCACAATCATCCTTTCGAGTAAGTACCGTGTCTTGCTCTTTTTTTTTTCTTTTACCAATTTTTGTTTATGGTAAACGCTTGAATAGGGATGGGAAAGTTTCGATTCGACACTAAATTTCAAAAAGTTTTCCAATTGTTCTGTTTCGTTTCTGTTTACAAAAAAAAATCCGTTTCCTAACTGGAAAAGAAGCGGAAACGCTTATCCTTACTCACGCAGTAACCAAGCCAAGTAAGCTGAATGGACAACTTAGAATGTCTTCTTACTAAAACCTGAACTTCGTTTAGGACTGATGTAATTGGCGGAGGAGTGCTGCGACGACTCAGAGAAGGAAGGAGGCGTGGAGATCGAACGGGATTGCTTTCGCAGGTGGGAAGTGGGCGGAGAGAACTGGAAAGCGAGGGGGGATTGGCTGGAATGCTGGAGGTGGATCGTATGGAGGGAATCGGAAGAGGGAGCGGTGGGAGCCACGGTGGTCCATCAGCGTTTCTCGTGAGAAGAGACGCCAGGAACCCACCGCTTCCGCCTCACCAGGCCGAAAGTGGAAGACATGTTTACTACCGTCGTAGATTAGGAGGACGGGAGTATGGAGGAGCGTTGTCGATTAATCCTCAGGAAGAAATGCCCGTGGGAGCCCGCTTCTACCCAGCTTACATCCCAGAAATCGTCATCACTCGTAATTTTTCCAAATATAAGAATTTATAGTAACTCGAATTTTAACAATTGGGTTGTTTTTGCAGCTCGAGCTCGTCCACCAAACTACTACACACTCGACGCCTCAACAACTGCTTTTCTTTCGTCTCGAATCCAGAAGTGGGACTTTTCGTCTTTTGCAGTTCCGAAGCTGGAGCTGCGAGACGAGGGCGTGGTGGTGCGGGAGTGCAGGTAATACTCTCTCCAGGACTTGTCTCATTTTGCATAAGGCTTAGCATTCAATTTTTGTTTTAAAAAAGCATATTGGAGGGCAACCCTAATGGGTTTGTCTCGTCAATGTGTGGCCAATAGTGGCGGATCGTTTGTGTGGTGGAACTAATTGAGTTGTGTCGTTGTGTTGGGTGACAGTCTCCACTCAGACGCCTGCCTTGACCTGTCGAGTGACGGAGACTTCATGGCGGTGTGCATTCCCTCAGACTCTGGCTCCTACTCCGCCATCGGCATCTACTCCATGCGTGACGAGAGCCTGGGAGACATCATCCACATGTTCCACTTCGACCAGAACACAGTGAGTGTGTCCATTGCCCCCTCCTCGGACTACTTGGTGGTAGGCTACGCCGGAAGGGGAGGCCCGCTCTACAGATTCGTCCAGCACACCAGGGCAATCGGCCAGGTAAGCATCCATCAACAGAAATAATGCTTAACAAATTTAGAATGTAAACATTAAGAAATATAGAAAAAATTTATGTACGAACTCAATTTGCTTGCGTAATTTTATTTTTTCTTAGCCACAATGCTGTCATGTTGTGCTAGAATCAACTAGTATAGCGCCAGTAGAATTTGCAAAATTTCCATCTTTTTCAAGCGAAGGGGATAACAAAGAATTCTTTGGTCAAACGAAATAGAAAAAAAAATGCTTTACTGTCATCATCTTCATTGTAAAGTGTCGATATTAGTAGGATATTGACATCTTTAATGTTTACATTATTCTGTCGACATACCCGTCACGTTCTAAGTATTTATTTTAGTTCCCTATGCATTTATTCAAAACTTGGGGTTGTCTCATTTCGTGTCGTGTTCCTCCCTGTAATTTACATTTATTGATCGCATATTTCTTATTATGTTACAGATTCTGAGTTTGGCCCGGGACGGAGACGGTGGGGCCAAATTGGTTTCCGTGAAGGAATTGTTCACGGACAATCAGAGCACGCTCATGTCTGTTAACTGCATGCACTGGGTCCCAGTCTCTGGATATGGAATCATTTATGGAACAAATACTGGGGAACTCGTTCTCCTCTCTTAAATGGCAGTTAATCTACAATAATTACATCTAATTTATATTTTAGTTATTTATTAGTTAACTAGATCTTTAACTCTGACTCTCACAGTCCCAGTCTTGTGAAGCGCTCTCTCGGCTCCGCAGCGCATTTTAAACCTATCGTTTCTAATTCTAGATTACCTTTACACAATAAAATGCGTGTATCCATCATAAAAGTATTAAGAGTAACGTTGGCACTGGTAATTTAACATTTTTCAAATGACCACGAGGTTATTTGTGTTTACTCATATTTCCCGCCGCCAATGCCCGTCCCTTTGGTCCTCGCCGTTCGGGTAAACGGAAAAGAGTCCCTGTGACCTCCAGTCCATGTCATCTGGGCTCCAGACTCGTAGTCCCAGGATTGAAGGTGACCAAAGGGCCCTTTGTCCTCCACTGGGGGCACTTGGTAACTTTTCGAGTTGGGTTTCCAGTAGGCGCTTTGTCTCATGCCAGTGTTCCGTGGAGGAGTGCTGGTGAGCCAGCAGTTTGGACTTGAGATGTCACACTGAATCTGATTGGTTGAAGCCAATGGATAGCCATCATTGAGTCCAGGGAATCGGTCCCAGAAGAGGTTTGCTGGAACGTAGAATATCCTTCCATCAGAAGGGTCTGTGACGATGAGGAACTTATTGTCGTTCAATGGAGGGAGGGCGGTGACCGGCTGGAGGCGGAGTATTGGGCCAAGTTGGCCTCTCTGTGGTGGTGGTGGGTCCAGATTGGGCAGTGGGTCGTGGAGTGGTCCATTGATACCAGGGCCACTGTCTGTCGATGGAGGGAACGAAGCTCGTTCCAGTGCCAGTTGCGAGTAGTGTGAGGAGTGTCCAGAGTGCACTTGGTGTCATTTTGAAGTGTTTTGAAGCGTGTGGCTGATTGGAGTGAGCTGGAGGAGACGCTGGAAGTTTAATAGGTTAAACCACAGGAAGCGGAGCTCTTGTTGACCCTGTTCCTGAAGGTGCTAAGAAGTTATGAAATGCTTCCTGCTTCAAGCCCTTCTTATTTATGCCATTTTGTGCATCATTTTCATAAGAACTTCTGCTTCTTGGAATTGAGATGAGGAGATGTTCCGCCCTTAAGAAAATGGAGTAATGGAAGATGCGTAAAAAACTACTCTTAGCAAACGCCGACTCCTTACTGTTGGAATTGGATGCATGTCGAAAAAAAATTACAGCATTCTGGAATTGGAAAGAAAGCAGTGAAATGTCATTGAGAGTGAAAGCGCTCCATTGAAATGAGACTCGACCCTGGGGTCATGGTCATGTGTTAAGACTTAAAATTGTAAAAGTTAAAAAAAAAAATGATTCTGTACCCCTTTTGCCCTTGAGGTGCTTTTGGAAATGGAGAAATTGGGGGTAAGAAATTTTTAGAATTTTAAAAATTGGATTTGAAACTGACCTCAGGGTTATGTGGGGATATGCCATGCGTAAAGGGTGGAGGTTGCATAAAAGTTGTTTTTATGAATGGAGTCCGTGCTATTTTGCAAATGTGTGGATTGATTGTGAAGCATGAAAAAAGCAAGGTCAACTTTAAGTTGAGTTCTGGCGATGAATGAGTCATGGTGGAGTGCTTGGACGCGCATCCAATTTCCAATGAAAATTAACTCTCTTAGTCAACTATTTATGAACCATTAAAAATTAACAGCTTTTTGGATGTAAACTCAAGCGCTTTGTTTAGAAGAGAGCGCTCAATGACACTTAAAAGATTTAATAGCCGTCTGTTAATTAGAAGTTGGTTGAGGAAGGTAGAGACTGGAGAGGGTACTTGTCCTTGCCCAACCGTGAAGGGACTTTCTCCAGAACTCTCCAGGAGCTTTCTCCAGAGTCAAGTCTCCAGGACTTTCTCCAGAGACTTCTCCAGGACCACTTTCCCCTCTCCGAATCTCAGTGGGTCTCCTCCACTCCCCAATCCAATGACCCTCTCTCTTACTTTTTAAAATTCCACTTGTACAAATGCACTTTGAAAAAGTTAGCTTTCTGCAGGGGGGCCCTTGACCTTTTTTTGTCAACCTACACTTAATTAACACTCATCTTCTCCACTTACGCAAATTATGTGACTCCTATGGCTAATTATACTCTCTAGGATAAGAGGGTCAGAGGTCATGGGAAGCAAGAACTCCTATAAACTCCCT
>VYYI01002524.1:0-14629 GCA_021029175.1 Bilobella aurantiaca | reverse complement strand
GGTTCGGAAAATCAAGGTTCTACTGGCTGCAGTCTTGTTGGAAATTCTGCACCATGTGGGTGCTCCTTTTGCTCATTGTAAATCAACGTGTGAAATGAACTTATCGATGGTACAGCTCACTGGAACGTCCCATCACCTGCTAGGGGTCACACAACTCACTCACAAATCTTTCGCAAAGTTTAATTCTAAGGAATTAAATCGATACACATTTGTTTTAGATCCTTATAGATCCCCACATGCTTATCACATAGATCATCTTGTTTATTTCGTCGCAGGAGGAGGAAAAAGATGCAGTCAAATGGAGGACAGCAGTGGAAGAACCTTACTTCTAGAGACTATTAGGTGGAGAGGAGTCAAATGAGCGGGATGGAAGGCTCATGGGAATCTTAAATCTCCATCTTTAACTTGTTAAGAGGCTCAGGTAGGATGAGTATTGTAGATTTTGAAGGGAGAGAAAAATACGAGCGGCGCATAGGTTTTACTCCTAATGTGATTAAGGATACCGCCTGACCTCGGTATGAGTAAATTAACCCTGTGGACCTCCCGTCACGCCGAACTCCATAGTAGTTAAAGGAGGAAGTGAAGCCGGTGCCGGCAACAGTTATTGTGGCTTCAGCCTTGTAATAATTTAGTCCGAAATCCAGTTAATGCCACCCCCTTTCCTTTCATTCATTCATACGGAGGAGCTCTCAGTAGTGAGCAAGGGGAATGCTGATGGTGAGGAGCTGAAACCGCAGGGAGACCTTGGGTTTCATTCAGCATACTCCTATACTTTTGCATATTGTTCCGTGGCGTTGACTGGGTTTTGTGTGTGCGTGTGTGGGTGCATGACGGAGCTGCTGGCCTCCATCTCTGAGCCAGGCGGAAGCGGAGTAGAATCTGAAATTACTTTTGGACTGTGGGGAGAGACAAACGTGGGTGTTGACTGGAGCCTGACATGTGGAGCTTATGGGAAGGAGCGGTGGAGGAAATTCCAGTCGGGCCACGTTCTCCGTATGCAGCTGCTGCTGCTGCTGTTATTGTTGTTGTTGTTATGATTGTTAAACAAAGTCATACATATATGTTGTATAGGGATATCGTATTCTCATATATTCACTTATAGTCTCCTCACTCAACACTCGTTCCTGCCTGGTGGTGGACCTCAAGCGTCAATGCATGGGGTTTTGGAGTAATGCCCTTTATAATTTTAAATGCCCAGTAAATGTATAAGAGGGAAGAATGAGTGATCATTAGGATTTATTACAATCCCCCCTCCACTCCCATTCAGCTGTATCAATTGGAGTGGTAAGATCCTTTATGAGCTGAAGGGCAAAAGTCTTTTGCTCAATAATATCACTTCTGCTAGGCTCGTGGAATTCTCTGAAGGAGGGGTGAGATTCCAGTAGGGGGAAGCAGGGGAGAAGTGGGTGAATAATGATGATGGAATTTCACCGACAAGCACCCCCACCCTCCCCGCAGCCCCTCAACGAATGGGCTCACAATATTGTTGTATTGGCTTTAATGAAAATCCATCTCCCACTCAACTGTGAGCTCAGTCAGTGGCGGATATTGTATTGAAGAAGAATTATTCCGAATGGGGTGGGTGGATAGGCCGAACATCGCTGGGAAATAGTAATAAAAAATCATAATTGTGGTAAACTATGAGCGGTGGGATGGGCGGAAATCCCGTTGGAGTGAGCAGTGCTTCTTCCCCTTCTGTGCCCTGTCGAGGGGCTGTGAGAGTATAATTTCACTAATGGACTTTTTTGAATATTTTAAATTATCCGCTCCCCCAACTTGAGCGTGGGGGTGGCGACGGGTGGCATGAGCTGAAGGAAGGGGTCGGTACGAAAAGGGGAAGTGAGGGCTACGAATGTTTTGTGGGTGGGGGGGCATACTTGGGCCTGAACAGTCATGCAGGATCACTAGTGGAGTGGCACTACGTTGTAGGAGTGGCTCTAATTTCCCTAATGGCAAAGTTCAAATTGCATTACTCCCTTGTTCATTTTCGAACCACGAAATGAAATTTTCATCCATACAGTTTTCATTATATGGGATAACAACTGAGTCATCCTTTCCGCATCCGAGAGAGGGGGGGGGGTAAGTGGATACTCCTGACATATTATAGAAGTAGTTTAAAATTCATTCCCCCACATGATCCGGGAAGTTACATTGGTAGCATCACTACTAACAGCAGTAGCAATTCCACACTACCGGGATAGGGTCCGTCATATCTCCCCCACATTGCTCACCCCCATCGCTCCTGTTCGTATGCCGCCCAATTTTACCCGGTTCTCGGGCTCACCAGCTCAGCGTATGTGCTTGGAACCAGCTCCAGATATCCGATATACCAGGGGGACAGGGGGGAGTTGACGCTGCGACGGAACTTGGGGCACGTGGCGGATGGCTTGAGCCGGTTTTGATGTAATGTTATTATAATGACGGCCAGAGCTGGTGGTAGTCACCTTCTCCTCCCACTTCTTATAGTCTTCCTCCTCCCATAGTAGTGCCTTACACAAGGAGTCTCGGCTTGGGCAATATCATACATAGTAATAAAAGTAGTAGGGAGATCCAAGGGGGAGGCATGACAGGCGGAAAGATCAATTTCCATCCAGCCCTTCGATTTCCATCAAGCGGGTCAAAGTTCAGAAGAGGGGAGAATAGTACGGCCCTTCCAACTTCCAGAGATCTTCACGTTGCGCATCCAAGTTTGATGCATATTTATGCTTACAATGGACAGCAAATCTCAAATGTGCGTGGAGGAAGGAAGAAGATAGATGACATATTTTCCGACCATGGGAAATCCGGCGGGGGCAGAAATATCTTGCATGCTGACCTTCAGTTATCTTGCTCACTTTGAAGCTGGTACATGGCTGTGAACTTATGTGCATGTGTGCATTTGTGTGTGTGTGTGGATGCATGTGTATGCGATTATGTGTTCGTGCATGTGCTACTCTGGTGGAGGGTTGTCCCCAGAGAGATGTGCGTCAAAGATTGATTCCGAGCCTTGCATATAATTATCTCGTTCCGGGAAGGAAGGATCGAAGTGTGGCCAGAGTGGAGAGAGACATTCGAGGAGGAGGTGGAGGAGGGCACACCACGGCTTGTTGAAACAGGAGTTTGGATTGGATTTTCCAATTGAGTAGCAGGGATTTCCCTTCTCTCCGCATAAGCTTTACACTATCTTCATGTTGGGGAAGGGAATTTGAAACAGTCGACACACACACACACTCACAAAAACACACACACACACACACAAACACACACACACACACAAGTGAGGTTCAAGTACGTAGATGCCCAGCAGAGTTGTGTTGAGAGAGACTGGAAATTTGAGACTACCGGCGGGTCTTTTGAAAGGAAGGGAAATGTCAGGGAGCTGAAGTGCATGGGACTGGAGAAGAGCTGGAGTCCTCGTGGGCACTTGTCGCACTCAGTAGATTAGCGTATTTGGGTCGTTAAGCTCACATTATCCTCCCTGTTTTTCTTCAAACTCAATGGCTGAGCGGGGCGGAATGTGTGCCTTCACGTATGCGAATAAAGGCGCGACAGGGACGACGGGTCGGAAACGCACCCGTAAAACATCGCATCCGCCACTGTGTACAGTAGCGGAGAAATTCCGGGTCATTTGGACTCTCTCTCTCTCTCTCTCTCTGTCTCTTTGGTGGTGCACATGAGTGCGCTCGCCAAGTTTCCCTCAGCTAAGAGTATATAAGGCCAGTGAGCCCGATTTTGTAGGACACGCATTTGCGTCCCTGTAAATTCTAGCGGCCGGGCTCACGGGCTTTTTTCGTGGAAAAAACGACTCCATTAGTTTGGCAAGTTTGAAATTCGGGCCGCTGTGCCGCATGCGAGAGGGAGAATGGGGATGGGAGGGGTGATGTGGCCGTTAGCGGGTATATTTTATTGAGAGACCCCTACAGGAGACACCCTCATCCCATTCCGCCCGTTTGCCACATCCTGGAGTTGGAAGTATTTTATTTAAAGTTGAAATTTGTCATTATGATTCCTATTGTTGCCTTGACGGTCCACTGTGTCTCCTCTGCATAATACTTTCCGGAATGTTGAGTCAACAATATTCCCCACACGTGTGTGGAGTATTTTGGCCATTCCTCCTCCTCCCCCCCCCTTTCCCCGCAAAATATAGCCTGTCTCGTGAGTCTCCTGTGAGGAGAGTATAAGTAATGCCATGCTCGAAGGGTTTGGTATGCCGGGCTTTTTTGTATCATACCAGTACTACTCACGGTTCTTGTGCGAGGAGGATTGTGTTCTAGTACGACGCGGCCCCACATTTGGCTTACTCACAGAGCTGTGCTGTGAACCTAGTAGAGCTGTGGAACCTGTCATGGTTTCTCAGGGGAGCAAGGAGGAACCCCGTATTGATATTAGTTTATGGAGCTTATCCCTCCCGCCCGCCTGTGAACTCTGCGGTAGAGAGCATCTTGGGATAGATATATTCATGACAGTCTCTTGTACAATTTATTATGTGCTGAAGGTTGAAGAGGAGGATGGGAAAACCAGGATTTTTCGCCTCAGCTCAACGACGAACATCATCACGGAGGAGTTGAGAACAGTAGTGTAGTAGGAATACTGCATGAAGTGGAAGTGGAGGAGCAATGTTCCTACGTATGGCAGTGTGTATGACGGCTGTGGTGGTGGAAGTGGTAGAGGCAGCGGCGGTCTAGTGGTAGCAGTAGTGGTATAGCCAAGTGCCGAAGGGAAAGTTTCATCTAGATAACCAGCCTGGGTCATTTTCATCGGCCAAGATTTATGATCACATGTATTACCCAGTTTGTATGTTTGTGTGAGCGTGTATGTGCATCCTAACCAATGTGTATGGGCATAGAGCAGGGTCCTGAAACTTGGGCCTAATTTGCAACGCCTCAGTTCCCCTTCACTCCTGTACATACGGCCCTGCGGAGCCGATCCGTCTCAATAATTAAATCTAGCGGGGAAAGTGGAGCTTTTCACAGTTGTGGCGGCGGCGGCTCACAGGGGTATGAAAAGCCCGCCGGCTCATCCATACAATTTGTTCCTTCTGTGTGGGGGGTTCCAAGCTGACTCCACACCCGCACTGCATAATTTTCTTGCAAGTTGGGCAGATAATGAGCAGTGGGGCGGGGATGAGTGCTCAGGTTGTTGTTGTTGTTGTTGTTGTTGTGATGGTGGTGGTGCTGTTTGTTAGAAGTTAGAACAGTGATTTTTCGTGTGGGACTCTCAGTCAGGAGTTCAATCCAGTCTTATGTATCTCATAAAAATGTATGGATGAAGAGCTCGGAGAATCTGAAGGGGCAATATTCGGTAAGTAAGAGCCTACTCCGTCTCATCCTCCGGACAATTTCCCAGGGTTTACAGTCATTTTCGGACGCCGTAATAAGGCCTTTGGCTCGTTTCCCCCTTCCCACCCGTAGTCACAAATACTGCTTATAACTTACGAGACGTATATGAGAATAGTAGGATAAGGGGGGGGGGGGGTAAAAAGCCGGAAGAAAGGGGTATGCCATGATAATAAAGACATATACGTATATATTACATGTACAGATGTATAAATGTACATTATGTACGCCCTCCCGCTTCAGGCCAAGTATTGAGGGAATGAATGAAGGGATGGATAGATGGATGAATTGGATGAGTGAATGAGTGAATAGCAGAGAAAGAGAGAGAGAGGAGCCCTTTGTTTGATCTCTCCAGGGTCAAAGATTAAGTTGAGTGAGCGGAAGTTTTTCTTGTTGAAGAGTCACAACTTCCCTTAATCCTATCCACTTGATGGACTCCTTCTCATCCTACCCTCCCGCACTATGTGTATCCGCACTACAGCTATGTACACGACCATACTTGCATACCTTATTCTGGCGCATCAATAAGTAGTAGTGCCACTCGTTCTTTGGTGAATTGAAATCCGGAACGAGAGAGATTTTTCTCAATCCTCCTCTAACACAGCTTCCCACTTTCCCTATCCTAACCCTTGCTTTCCCTTCCTAGGGGAATCTGCGGTAGGGAACCATGGTCTATGGAGATGGTCAGGGTATGAATTTGGAGGAACTAGCTGGACTTATTTATTCCCTGGTGGGGTAATCAAATGACGATCTCGATCTCATGCCCCCATTAAAGACGTTGGGGTAATCGCTCCAACAGTTTCCACCACCAGGAGTCCCACTCATCCTCAGCATCTCATATTCTTCATCCTCGCCGGTCGGTCGTCTCATTAATGACCCGTCGGAATAGCCTGTCCACGTGTGTTCTCGATAGATGTGGTGTGTCTGTGTCTCTGTCATTCAGTATGTGTGTGTATGAGTGTGTTACTACCAATGGAATTCCAGATGGATACCGTCTGAGAGTAGAATAGTGGGGCGGAGCGCTCTCTTCTGACTCCCTGGAGCTCCGTTTTCCATTTGATAGATTTTTATAATGGGATATTAAAATCACTTTATATGCAAGAGGATAAGTCGTAAGGATTTTTCCGCAGTAGCTTCCAAGACTGTGAGAGGAGAGTGGTGGGGAGTCAGTTGGGTTTTCCCATTCTTCTCACACTACCGTAACGCGACTTTCCCAGGGAGTTAGCCAGCTGGAGCATGTAAGATGCCATGGCGGCACTGGTGCTTTCAGTAGCCTCGGGATAATTCCTAACTGCTGCTCGTGGTATGTACATATATACCGTACCACCACACACACACACACACACACACACACACACACACACACACTATCCGATTCCCTCCCCACCGCTCACTGATTTTCAGTGAAAGTTGAAACTATGGGAATGGCTTGCATGCATGTGTTCGTAAGGATAACGGCGTGGTGGAATGTGATTTTGTGTGAGAGTGACTTTCCCCGTTGGCTATCTCCCTGTCCTCTGGCTAGGGTATACCATAGCATACAGCATTGGACGGCTAATGACAAAATTATGACTTCCCTGCTTTGACATCCCATGAATCCCCGACATTCCGTCATAAACGACTCGTTACTACTGACGGCAGCTCCGGAATGACTTGGCATTTTCCAAGTGAGTCAACTGGATTGAATCCTCTTACTGTTCCTGAAGTCAGTCTATTGACAGTAATGGGTTTGGGGCGGGGTTGCTCAAGTGTCCTTAATAATAAGGAATATGAGAGAGGATATGAAGCCCCCTCCATGAATGTGCCTTAGTATATATAGTACCAAAAGGGTTTTCGATTCCTGAGGCCTGGATGACGGTAGTGATGATGGTGGGAGGCATGGTGTGGGCATGAGTGTGGGAAGAACCGTGTATTCTACCCTAGGTGTTGGGCGGGCGGTAGATTTGTAAGGAGTGGGAAGGACGGGCAAGAGATGTGAGACAATGCTGGGATCCATAGGACTGTCTCTTTCCGCGGAAGACTTTTTCATGCTTGCCTTCCCCGTTGTTGGTGGCCATTTTAGCCGTGTGGTGTCCCCCGTGGAGGGGCTCAATTTCAGACCATCGAGACAGAGCGAAAGAGCTCTCCGAGATAAACGAAAAAGGAAAGCGCTGGGCATCCGGGGGCAAAAGCCCTTATCACTGCCCCGCCATGACTTTTCATATCGTCCTCCTCCTCCGACCCTTGACTCAGTTGCAACCGGAATTGCATTCAAGGGTAGCTCCGATAGTGCCCTTTGTTTGGTAGTGCTGGCAGCCTAGTCTTCCTCGGTTTTGTGTTTGGCCATGCGTGTGGGTTCATTTTGAATTATGAAAAAAAGTGTTAAAAATTGATAGGAAATCTGAGGGGGAGAGAGGGAGAGAGATTATGTGTGTGAGGGAAAGAGACTAACCTTGTCAGAGGCATTTGGGATCACCATGGTGATGGGATGGGGGTGGGGACCGGAGGCCGGAAATCCATCAATCGATCCTGCTGGCTCAGCCCGTGGTGTTGTTGGCTCCTGGTCATGGTCCTCACCGCTCCGCTCACTGTAGGAGGACTCGGGCGGCTGCCGGTGGTGTTGGAAACTCCTGGGGTTTCTTTCCTCATCAATAATTGCGTTATCATCATTTGTCTTCGTGTTGGTCTGCTCGGCCGTCTCATTCTCCTGTTCCACCTTCTCCTCATGTCTACTCGCGGAGGAAGGTAGAGAAGATCCCCGCCATTGCGGACGTGTGTGGGGAAGAGGCGGTGGCGGCGACGACGACGGCGACGGCGGCGATGATGACGACGTGGGGGAAGGGAAGGAAAGTTTTTTGCTTTTCCCTCCATCCTTATTGCTAATCGGTTGAGTTCCTCCTCTTGTTGTTGTTGTTGGTGTTGTTCTTGTTTTTCTTGTTGGACGAGGAGTTTGATCTTCAAAGTAAGATCGGGTTGGTTTCTCCGTGATCGTGATTTCAAGTTGGAGGACGGATGCGGACGACCCAGCTGGAACTGTTACTTCGCTCCCGCTTTCCCCACGTCTACCACCGACTGTTTCGCTTGTTAGGAAGTCAGCGGATTTGGAGGCAGTGGCGGTTGTACGCCTCATTCCCTCTACTGCTCCTTCGTTTCCAGCTGCTTTTGGTGGTGCTGGTAAAATGGACAGACAAGACAGGAATACAACGAGATTAGCGGAGGATTTCTGTTCGTTTGAAAAGATTCCATGTGGGCGAGGATCGTAGGCCCGGCTGAGGCCATGAGAGACACAGAGAGAACCCGGGAGACAAAGAGAAAGGGAATGGAAGGGAAAGGGATTAGGACTGACTGAGACCTCCGTTTCTCCTGTCAGTTTAATTTGATTCCTTTTAATTGGGTGTTAAAAGAGCAAGTTTAGCGGGATTGGGACGGAGCCAAAATAGCGGCTATATGTATGCATTATTTCCACCATGTCCGGGCTAATGACATCGTGAAATACGGGAGCCCATGAGCCTGATTTGTTTTGTTGGGAGCTATGTTAGGCCTCTGCGGTACGGATGCTGGAGGACAGGAGAGGAAGTTAGTAAATCCTGCACTCTCACCATACGGTGCCGTGAATTATTACAGCTTGATTTTTGAAAAATAAAATAAAGGAATCAGCACAAAACGATTGTGTTTAAAATGGGTGCTCGGATGCTAAAACTCATAGAACAACGATGATGGAGAGTTGATGGCTAAAGTGGTGGGCCCTTAAACCATATTATCATGTAAATTTGGTCGGAAAACGTTCTGTTTATTTAGAATATGGGGAAGAGTTCTCCAGATCCGGTATGGAATGGAATGAGCGGAGAGAACTGGCTGATCCTTACTGCTAGAGATCAAGGTGGGGGCAAAATGGAGGGGTAGGAAACGAGGAGGTCTTTCTGGAGGAGAAAATGTGGGTGGAATTTTAATATTAAATGCACCCACATGATTCATCCGTTCACCCTGGAGGATTTGTACGTGGAGCACGTGGCCGGGGGGCACTCATGCCTGTGTCGGAAATGAGGGATCGCTGGAGAGAAAAAGAGTGATAGAGACAAGAGAAAATCTGCCATTACCTCTCGTTGTTAACGCAGAGGGAGAAACCAGGGTCCGTTCACTCAATGGATCCTCCGTGTGTCCAGTCGGAGGCCCCTCCACCCTGGATTTTTCTACCTGCTCATCCGGGGGTGGTGGAGTGGATGTCAGTGAACTAGTTGGTGGTTCTTGTCGTCCAGCCCTTTCATCCGGTTCAGTCCCATCCGACATCAAGTTCCCCGCCCCTCTTGCCATCGCCACACTAATCACAGTCTGCCCTCTGGGCCGGGTGCACAACATTTCATTTGCATCCGCGATGATTTGCTTGTGGTAGAGTTGGGCGAAGGCGCGGAAGTCCTCCGGCGTCCTAGTGCTGTTGGGGTAGGAACAGTCCCAAGGGTTCCCACCCAACCTCACCAAGCGGAGGGAGTCGAGCAGTGGGGGCTCGTTGAGTGCAGCGGTGACGATGTGGAGGTCCGCCAAGTTACATCTCTCCGCGTGTAGTTCGATGAGCGACAGGAAGGAGCTGAGGCCGGCGTCTCGGAAAATGGTTTGTGCTAGGGAAGGGGAGTCGTCCATTTGGAGGACCTGGAGGTTGGCGAGCGGGGTGAAGGAGCTGGTGTCAAACTCGATGGTCCTCTGTTCCAGCTGGGACATGTGGAGGAGGGAGAGTTTGATGAGGTCCTTGAATAGACCGTTGACTATCACTCTGATGGGATTCTGGGACACATCCAATGACTCCAGCCTCAGGAGCCCTGTGAACGAGTCCTTCCCCAACGTGTCTATGAGGTTAGACCTGAGGTCCAAACTGCGCAGATTAGTTAATTCACTAAAAATATACGGAGGCACGGCAGCGAGCTGATTTCCATGTAGATTGAGCTCTTGGAGATTTATCAGGTTTTTAAAATCCGTCCAATTCAGCCCGGAGATGCGATTGTCTTCCAGCTGAAGGGAGCGGAGCGAGGGTGGGAGGTTCTGGGGGATCCGTGTCAGACTGAAAATGAACCCATAATTCCTCTCCATTAATTCAGCCCGGGAATTTTCAGCTGTATTTTCAGGAATAGGAGCAATCAGTATTGGAAGTGTAGGGGGAGGTCGGGGAATTAGGGAAATTCTACGGTCGGTCGGTTGTCGTGCATCCGTTCGTTCGTTAGTTCGTTACAAAGTTCAGGAAATCATTTTACCCTGCGGGCTCCATGAGAGCAAATGGGCGGGGTGGGGGGTACGGTTAGAGAGGGGGATGTACAATGATTCTTGGAATTCAAAAAAGGTCCTAATTAGTAGAGCCAATAATTGGTGGGTCTTACGCGGAACTCAGACGCTATAGCAAGCCCTCCCCCTAATCGGAATGTAAATGTAAAGTGGAGGGAAAAAATCTTTTACTTTGAATGCTAACTTCCTCTCCCAATTTCCATGTGAAAAGGTCATTAGCCACGTTATTGGCTGGTCCGGAGGAAGGAAGGAAGGGAGGGGATTTTGAATAGTTGTTGCGTCTCTTCAACTCATTAGAGTTCCGAACGGGGTTCTCGTGGTGTCTTTTTCCTAATCCTGCCTTGATACTCACATGTCCCTGCCCCCATGTTTTTCTAGTGGAGAAGTAAAATTTCTCCCCTAACCGGTCTTGCCGTCAAGTTTGTTTAGTTGGGCAGGATGGGGATGACTATAAGGCTTGATGATGATGATGATATGGGAATTTACGAGCTAGTGTGGAACTGCGAGGGGCTTCACAACTCAAGTGGGATTAAACAGGGGCCTGTGTGTAATCCGGTTCATAACTTTCCTCAAAGTGGGGGTCGTGCCTTCGTTGGGGTGTAGTTTTAAAAATTCAAATGCCATTCGGTGAAAGTTTGTGAGCGTATATGCGTGCGTTATATGAGCGTGTATCCGCTTGAGTATGTGTGTGTGTGTGTGTGTGTGTGTGTGTGTGTGTGTGTGTGTGTGAGTTAGCTATTGCATTTGTACATCGGTGAGCGTACATGTGAGCGCATGAGCGTCTCCATGCGCATATCTGTGAGTGAGTGTATTTATGGGAGCATTTGTGTACAATTTTGATGGAATTCATCCCGTGTGAGTAGGGGCACAACTCCGTCCGCATCTGCTTTCGTCAGGAGGGAATTCATGTGTGTTGAGTGTGCGGGACGGGAAATTTGGCTGTTAGTTAATAAAATGAAGCTTGGGATTAGTTGGGGGAAACATATTTGTGCGAAAGAATTTCCAGTCCCGCTCTCTGTATCTTCTCTCATTTTCCAACTGTATGTGTGTGCACGTTTGTGGTGTACGCTCGTGTCTGTGGACAAGTTATATGAATTTCTACTTGTATGTATGCCGCATGATGGTCCATTTTTGTAGCCTCAAGTTAGCAGTGACTAAGCCCATTTAGTTTATTATAAGGAAAGTAAAAAACTTTTTCCCGCTTTTGTAGGACTCGGAGCAGTACATCTACTGATTTCTCCCCTCCTATTCCCTCACTCTCTCTTACTCATTCACTCACTCACTCACTCTCCTCGCTCGACTCCCTGTCGGTCTGCTCTGAGTTACTTCTACTCGGACGGATTCCGTGAATGCAGTCTACGAGGAATGGGAAAACGACTCTCGGGAAGGGAAATAGTTGAGAAGAATGGGCTGATTGGCTGCCTCTCTGCATTTCAGCCTCATCATAAGCTGCATGCTAAGAGGAGAGAAAGACTTGGTCTCTTTTTCCTCGGAGAAGTGCGTTCGTGTAGCCATCGCTGTGTGTCCGTGTCAGTACGCCCAAGTATTTCCGTCTGTGTGCGCAACTGTGTAAAATGTGTTTTTGTATGTGTGTGTGTGTATGGCTTGTGTCCTAAGTGTATGTTCGTGAGGCCGTGTGTATGTATCTGTATGCTGTGTGCGTGAATGTGTGTATTCTGGATGGTTGTGTGTGTGTGTGTGTGTGTCTGTGTTTGCACGGTTTTGCATGTGCCTCGGTATGGTTGCGAGTGTGCGCGTCTGTATTTTGTAAGTTTGTGTACATATGTCCGCATTTTTTTCTATAGCTCTGTGCGGTTGGTGTCTTGAGTGTACTTGAATTTCTACGGATGTGTGCTCGGTGGTATGAATATGCAGGTGTGTTGCGTCCGGGGACGGCATACGTACTTGTGCGTTGAACAGTGTTTGCATTCCAGTATAGGTGTGGGATGGTATGCTGACTGTCCGGAGTGTCGGCGATACCAGTGCCCTCACATATCCGCTGAGAGGAGCCTGTCTCCGAGAGGAAACCACCTCACCGCATGCACTACAGTAGCTGAGGCGAAGATGAGGGGAAAAGTACATGATTGTGACGATGAGGTTTTTCCTGTGAAAACCCGCCGCCGTTCCCCCTACACCCATTCTTGCGGAGAAAGTTGGAGGGAAAGGCCGGAAGAGACCGTAGGGGCGGGAATGGTCGGGTAAAAGTTTTTAACAATCTAAACTGTATTATAATCCTCGCAGGGATCATTACCATGAGTATAAGTAGAAATTACGCTTGTTTCGAAAAAAACCTCCTTGGACTTCTCCCGCAGGCAGGCAAAACAACCACTCCCTTTCCTTTCCGCTCCTCTCACTAACTTCCCAGCACACATACACATAGTTTCCGCTCCCCGACCGAATTTGTCGTGGATGGGAAGGCACGGAACGAGCTTGAGGGAGACACACACACACACAAACACACACACAGAAAGAGTGAGTCTGAGAGAAAGTGAACAGGAAAAGTTTCTCTGTCGA
This sequence comes from Bilobella aurantiaca, assembly GCA_021029175.1. Classification (NCBI taxonomy): domain Eukaryota; kingdom Metazoa; phylum Arthropoda; class Collembola; order Poduromorpha; family Neanuridae; genus Bilobella; species Bilobella aurantiaca. Next base: position 1,553 of record VYYI01002524.1, on the reverse strand, counting down.
TATATTCTCACTCGGTAGCATACCATGAGATGGTACACTGAATCGTGGCACTGACGCACACATACATACACGAAACATAGTATCCAAAGTAGGATGAATGGCAGTGCCCCCAAACGTAATCCGCGTTTGTTTCATTCCGCCAACCGCTAGCATTTATTTACACACACACACACATCCATGTACGCATCCTCCCAACATGTACGTCGGTGCAAGTGTGCCCAAGTTGAAAGAGCGGAAAATCTGCATGGAACTAATTCTTTCTCCTAGGAGAAAGGTATGCATGACGCACTATAGGACGCTGCTATGACTCACTTGGATGTAGAACAACACAAGTTGGCCGACGTACCCCCGGCTCTCCCTTTGGATTTCTTAGTACTTCTTGATTTGGCCGGATTTCTTTTACTGTTTTTTATTTCCTGGCACCGCCAAAGGAGCACTGGGCCTGTACGAGTGCCTGTGTGTTTGTGAATATATATGTATATATGTATATAGCCCCAGAGCCCGTAGTCTCAAACGATCTGGCCTGTGATGAAAAAGTATGAGCCGGTCGAGAGAGAGAGAGAGAGAGAGAATGCAATATATGGCTACGCAGCAGAAGGGAAGGGAGATGTAAAGAGGGAAAGAGAAACTGGGAAAGTAATTTGTTGGAACTTGCCTAATTTCATCCAATGAAAATGTGTGCAGAATGTGGAAGACGCTGGTAAGTAGTGAGGGTCGGAGAATTGCTCCCAGAGTTTGGTCATAGCAGCGCCGAGGAAGCAGACAAAGTGAGCAAGAGGAAGAGAGCACGACTGAAAGTGAGAGTAGAGGAGGGAAACAAATGATGGACTTAATGCATGGATAAGGATAAGACCTGATAGTTACTCAAGGAGTAAAATAGAACGAGTTAACTTTATTTTATTGTGGTAATCTGCAATAATGTTCAATTTAAATGGGGCTAAATTCCAGATGTTCCCTCTCTCCTCCATCCACTCTTGACTTTCTCCCTGACGTCTCTCCATATACTTCCTTATGTCCATACCACCCCTGCCGCCTCCGAAAGAAAAGCAAGAGGAATAACAACAACAACAACAATGTCTTGGCTCATTCTCCTTTAACTAGCCATCGGCGGAATGGGTGTAAAGTATGGGAGGTGGGGGCTTCGGGAAAGTGCGAGGCCATGCCAAGGATGATAGAAATACAGAGTCCATTCGTCTGAGTCAAACAATTCCCAATGCTAATCCTCATTTAATATTCGATTAGAGTCCTTCCCTTGTCCGTTCCGAAGAGAATGCACAATTAGTTTAGACACAGACTCACGCAGTAGTCGGGTGCGATCCCAGTCAGTGGCTGAGGTCTCACTCTATGTCAGTGCCAGTGTAGTGGATGGTGTGGAGATGGAGGATAGAAGGGGAAGTGAAGTGGAGAGTGCGGAAGAGAGCAGAAACTAGACGTTAAATTTATTTACACAAGGAAATCTTTACTTGGAAGAGGAAAACAGAATATGGGGTGAGGAAGTGTGGAACCGTGGAACGCGCTTTGGAATTTCTTTTTAATTTTTCCAGCAAACAGGG
>VYYI01002523.1:0-14631 GCA_021029175.1 Bilobella aurantiaca | reverse complement strand
TGTTTTATAGACTTAAACCTGTTTAGTGAGTACAGTTCTGATGTACAGTACAAATACCCTCTTACCGTGTCAACACCAGTCAACAACACAGACTCTCGTTCGTCTCAATGGAGGTTACGTCTAGAAAGTTACAACTTGAAGTCAAATATTTTTTACAGGATACGACAGAGTTGTCTTACTATAATTGTGTCGGATCCACACGTTGAGTTGAGTCTTACCAACGGTTTTACTAATTCAGAAAAATTTCTCTACTCCGCCACAAGGAAATTCATTGTATCCATTCGCTCAAAGGCTCAAACGGAAGACCCCTGGCTTCAGTCGTTAGCACAAAGTCAAAATGCCTTCGTAGTCCACATACAAAGAAACAGCGAAGACACCGTTCCATGGGAAAGATTGTTTTATTGTCCTGGAAATATTCTCAAAGTATCCCAATTACGCAAAGCGGCTCCACTTGCCTGGCATGGCGTAATACTGAAACGAACTTTTAGCAACAAATACGCATTACTCAACTACACTCTAACACCGAGGCCTTTCGATTTGAAAACTGTTGCCCCAAAATTTCAGTTCATTTTCACTACTCACTCGAAAACCTTTCTTGTACACATTCCAAACACCGAAGAAGGGATTGCTGAAGCACCCCCAACTATTCGTGGTATCCTTGCTGACAAAAGAGAACAAAATATGCATCAAATTAACATTATTTCACTCCTCGTTGACACGCTAGGCCGCGGAAGTAACGGCACAGTTATTTTGGAATATCCACGTACGCTTGCAAGTGAACAATTTACAAATATTGATGAGATAATGGCAAATCCTGTTTATATTCTACCAGCGTCCAGGCATGCTGATTTGCAAAAATTTGTTGAAGGGCGTGGAGTTGGCTCACCGGTGACGTTGTTAACACTAGACGTTGCTAATAGACCTTTTAATTTTTATACTTGCAAACTGTTCAAGCCCTTGATCTCTCTCCAAGCTTATACAAAGCCATTTCAAGCAGATGTATGGCTTGCTATTTTTGGTTTAGTGTTTACTAGCATTACTCTTAGTTCATACATGACCAGTAATGCTGAAACCGCCCAAAAGGCATTGTTCGCTGTTATTGCGATTGCATTTGAACAAGCACTAAGTCGAGAGAAAATATTGAATAATATCAGGCACTGGAGGTCCCATATATTTGTTCTGATATATGCATTTTTAATTTTGATGAATGCTTACAAAGGTATTGTCATACGAGACTTTGTTGTGCCTCCACGACTACCAGGCATTAGGACATTTGATGAAGTGGCGCAGCAAAACTACACAATATTTCCCAAGTTAATTCGTCTTCCCGATGGAAGGATTTTTAATGAACACGTTTTGAAAAGTGGTATTTGGAACTCCTTGGCACTTTTTGGCTCCGAATTAGGTTTGGCAATTCGAAAAACTCAATTCACAGGAAGGTATTTCTCTGTAGACGATCAAAAAACTAGCGATTTAGTTCCCAAAGTAAACAACTTATTAAGAATTCCTCTTGATTACCCAAACACATCTATGGAAGCTGAATTTGCAAAATGTGGTAGTAGCGTTTACGCAAACTATAAAGATGAATTACAAGAAGATATAATGCATTTTGAAAACTCAAATAAAGGTGTAGAAATTCAAGTTGGAACGGATGCTTTTATGGGAACAACAATGATTTTTGCTCTCTTTTTGGAAACATTGTATTGGGAGCAGTTTATTGTGGCCTAGCGCCGCAGCACCTCCCACCTGTCTATAAAAGCACTTATGTAATTACTCTCACTCTCTCAGTCACTCTTAGACAAATAAACACAATTGGAACACAACAACCAAGGTGGTGCCGAAACAGGGCACGAGCACAGGGACTTTAGAACAATTGTCAAAGTCATTTTTCATCACACGATGAAACAAAGTCAGGTTAAGGCATGTCAAGGCCAAGTGCTCCGAAATTGACAAAGCTAAACACCAGTACAACTGGCGTACAAACAAGAAAGCAAAGAGCTACACTCGAGTACCCAGGAGGACTTCCAACTTCCAGCGGGAAACCAAAGAAGCCTATTGAAAATACATCTCGTAGCGAAAGCGTCACAAGCGAGGTCGAATTTGACGCGAGGTCAACTACATCTGATGACGTATTTGAGGACACTCTAGAGGAAATCATCCTGGTAGCAGAACAAGGTGGCGAGGAAGAAAGACCAGAAAACCCGGAGACAATAGACATCATAGACGTTGAAATGGCAAGTCCAGCGGCAATACCAGCGGTAACGCCAGCAGCAACAATTATTTTACCAGCAGACAAGCGACCAGTTCTCAAGGAGAAGTTAACAAAAAAACGGATTCAACGGCATATCGAAAAATTTGAAGCCTGGGCAGACAATCTTAATTTCGACTGTAATATCAAATAAAATCAGCACCCTCACTGCAGGGGGGTTACTTCATTATTGGCAAAATATTACAAAATGGCAAACAGAGATGAAGCTCAGAAGGCATTGGGACAGGACTAGGAAAATTGCCAAACCACTTTCGGCTAAGTCTGCGAGCTTCTTATCTCTATTTTGCATTATTACAATTTGCTTAATAATTGCGTGTCTGTCAATCAGTGTCGAGTGCATAATTGCAGTTTTAGTTAGATATGAAGCTGAGTTATTGTCTCCAAAGAACAGTGTGGTAAGTTCAACTATTTTATTAAAAGTAAATTTTTTTTAAATTTTTTCAAAATTCTTACAGCCCTGAAATAATAAGCCTGTTTTGACGTGGTTTTTATCTCCTCTTTTATTAGACATTTGCCTAAGGCCTGGTCAGAAATACTACTGCTTTAAGGTAAGGGAGTTGCATTGTCATGTGATAAATTTTCGAGTATGGAGGCAATGAACGTGAGGTTGACCACGGAAAAGCTTCATAACACACCAGACTACTGCGCGTGGATCCGGCCGTTGAGTTGGATAAGGTTATGGAAATAATGCAAATTGCATTTAAACGTGTTAACTGATTCAATGTTTGGTAAGTTTTGATCTGGTTGAACGTCAATATTGCATAAAGCCACGTGTTAACTGATTCAATGTTTGGTAAGTTTTGATCTGGTTGGACGTCAATATTGCATAAAGCCACGTGTATACCGAATGTTCTGCAAACCTGTTGCAGTCTAATTTTTGATGAAGAAAATCGCGATATCAAAATAGATAATGATTTACAAGTTTGAGGCGGATATTCGTGTCCTTTTTTCATGTTTATTTTCATTTCTAATTTCATTTATTTTTTTATTTAAAGAAAAGCTATGAAATAAATGCATTTTAAATTAAACTGACGAGCCTATTGTATTTCGACAAAAAAACATAAACACCTGAAATTCAAAATAATTTGTAATTTAAGAAATTATTATTTAACTTTATTCTAAATAGATTGCAGCTATACACACAATATTATTTTTATCAAGCTTGCAAGTTAAAAGTCAAATTAAGTTTAACAAGTGTCTACTTTTGCGCTTGAAACTGAATGATGACGACAGAGAAGGTTAGGATGAGGCTTGCAACCTAGTTAAAAAAAACACTGATCTATAATATTTATTTAAATTTACCACATTCTAATGACAATTTACCGTTCCTACAAACGATGCATTGTATCTTATATATCCAAATGATTCAATTCCAATACTCTGAATTGAAAGTTCAAAAAGAAGAACTTGAAGATCACGAGCAGCCAGTCGAGCCAAGGTTTCCGGAGAAATCGCCCAGCTTTTAAAAACCGAAACAACCTGTTCAAATAAATAAAGATGTTTTCAATGCACAAATTAATTATCCAGATTTAATTAATTTCTTCAGCTGAATAAAATAAGCCGGAAGAGTAATTTATGCGTGTAGTTTCATTAATTGTAACTCGTTAAGCATTAAAAAAAACTAAAATTCACAATTTGAATTAACAACTATTATGTTCACCTTGTTTGTATGCCACGCCGAACCAATTAGAAATAGTATTGGTAAGAGTGCAGTAGCAATACTTTCAAATAATACTACAACTCCACTAGGTTGGATCATTTGTGGAATGCAGTCGATTTGAAGAGGAATGTGTCCTAGAACGTAGCCACAAGCTGCTAAGCCGATAGCCCTGTTTTGCTGCTCTACTGTCGAGCGGAGACGGCTAAATTCAAGTAAACCCTGAAAACATTGCAGTCGATTTGAAGAGGAATGTGTCCTAGAACGTAGCCACAAGCTGCTAAGCCGATAGCCCTGTTTTGCTGCTCTACTGTCGAGCGGAGACGGCTAAATTCAAGTAAACCCTAAGAACAATAAATTGTTGAGCGAGTAAGTGACTAATACCTATTTTTAAAATTTCCTTCTTACCTCAAGCGGTGTCATAATTTTTATGTTGATTTCTGTCCAAAGAATGTGAATAATTAACTCGGTAACAGAAATTGTTATAAGCGATTCTGTTGCAGACTTAAAGAAAAGCATTACTATTTGTCCGTGTAATGCAAATAAAAACAAGAATACTTTAATAAATACTTTATATTTGCCAAAGTCAACTGTTTCAATACACATCGAATGACGTCCCCAATTGAGAATATCTTCATAATACTCCCGTATGGACCAAGAATTCATTTCCAGTCTCCGTAAAAGTTGTGTTGTCTGGTCAAACACAACAATGCTCCAAATTATCAACAAGATTCGTTTCTTTGGCTGAAAATTGAATCAATAAGAGAATATGGTCAGTATCATGAAACGAGATTTTCTGAGTAAATTAAATGTTTTGAACCTAGAATTTTGCAATAAAACATTAAAAGGATAACTTATATGCCAACCACTTTAAAGTCCTAATTTATTTTAAACAAAATAAATAAAATCTATTTTATTGTACAATTAAATTACACTTCAATGCCATAAAACAACAACAAATAATATAGTATTCAATTATTTGTAGTTCAAGTATTTTCTTTGAGATGGTTCTTTGAGTGAATAGCTAGCTAAATCGCTAATGTGGTTCAAATGATTGATTTCATGTTCTACAACACTAGTTTTAATAATTTTGATTGCAAGTAGCTTCCTAATTTCAAGAATTTTGTTAATTTTTCTAAAGCAACGTTGCTTGTCAAAAACTAAATTAAAATGAAAATGTATAGCAGTAATGGAAATTTAGGAATGAAGTGTTAGAAGTATTAAAATAGAATATTATGTCCTAAGCTATGGTCAGTGACTATAAACCACAAATTTTGAAATTAAACTCACGTTTCCATATTCTGTTTTAGAGAGTGATGAATGTTTGTAATCGATTATTTTCAGAAACTCTTCTTGCTTTGTCCTTTGCCAAAAACTTAGTATTAAGCAAATGCTAGCACACACGACCCCAATTACTTCAGTTTTGGCGAAATAGTTCAACTGCATGTTTGACTGCTCGAGAGAAGGAGTGTTATTCAAAATGCGAAACCAGCCAAACAAGGATATGTATAATGTCACACACATGTAGATACTAACGACCTGCCAGAAAGAATAACTTTTAATATAAAATTTACAACGCTGAGAAGAAGAAACAACAAACCTTATGCGCTCTTGTTGTAACAATCTTGTAGCAACCTAGATCCGCCTGTTCAAATTTAAACGGCAATAAACCTAATCGATACCAAAAGTTAAAGTAGTAACCATAAGAACTCATTGTGCTGAATTTTTTAGCTTTGGGTTCAAAATTTACAGTAGTTTTCATTAGACCGAACTTTAATGGCTGACTTCTGAAGCAAAGTGACTCATTACAAGAGAACATGCACTCAAGATAAGTAAATGTGCTATGTTCCAAATAGTACAAATAACTTATTGATTGATTCTTTTGTGTGTCAAATGACTTGGTGTTAGTCATTTTCTTACGATAGCACAATAAGTTGCAAATTGTAGAGCTTACATTGTTATGCAAAATGAATACCAGTTCATTGAATATTTTCTAAACGCTTATTATTTGTCAATTTTTTAAAGATATATTTGAGTGGAGTTTTTGTCAGAAAATTTGTGGTAGAGTGTTAATGAATCCACTCACGTTTGTGTATTGAAGTCTTATCGATATAGGATTTAAGCATTTTAAATTAGGTAGCTAAATTAGTTTTGCAAATATCATGTTGGCGTAAATTTGTTGAACCGAATACTCTGTATTTTGTGTTCTGAAATTCCTTAGTAAATCATCTCATTGCATTTAGACGCAATTTTATAGAAACAGTTACTGCTTGTGGACTTGTGATAATATACACTATGCTTTGACATTACCGAAGATTTATTCAAGTTTATTTTATTCACTTTGCACAATACGAGGATTTGGAAGTTATCCGATAATATTCTCCATTAATCTTCCGAGAAGTCTGGAGACTATACACTAATTTGCAAACATGAATGATAATGAAACCTACCTACCATATCCTCGCTTACATGTTCACCAGCCACTAAGCGGGAATGTCAATTAACGAAAATGTTTAAAGGCTTATGTAAGCACGATTCCCTTAATGAAATTCATTTTCTAGGCGTGTCATTTTGAAAATTGCTAATATTTGAAAGACGTTTTTGCAGCGTAAACTGTGTAACTGAACTCAAATCAACAAGAATAAAGCATATAACAAAGAGAACAAAGAGAACCGTTTGTTTAAATATTCAAACAGTGACAAGTAGATTTTAATAAACAAATCTTCTCGAAACGCCAAATTTAAAATAAAAATTCGCAACACTCAAGCTAACCAAAATTTCCATTGCATCAAACCTTTCAAGTACGACTTGAAAATCTTAAATTTTAAATTTTACTTTCATTGTAGACTTTTTATCAAAGAAGTTCATGAAAACACAATTTGAGCTTTACAAATTGCTAATAAAAATTAAGCTAATCAATAACTAATGTTTTTAAACCACCAATAAAATTTTACAGATACATTAAATTTTATGGAATGTTCTTTGGAAGTGCTTTGTTATAAGACGGTGATCGCACACAAACTTGTTGTTGGTTCATGCGCAACTAAAAATCGAGTAACCCGTTCCTTCAAGTTGAAAAAATTTGGTTACCAGGCAGAATTTGAAAGATATACTATACAGAACTAGACGGCGACTGAAGACTGTGGGACTGTGGGACACCCTATCATACTCATTTATGAAACATTTTTGTGCATTTTGCCTGAAATAGTAATTTTCCAAGTTTCCAAACCTGCTTTTTACTTTTTTAAATTGTAAATGGTTGAAAAGCTAGCAAGTATATCGGTACAATATCCTACTTAAGTTACGTGCGTTTGCTACGGTTTGTTTAAAAAAGTTCTCAGTAAGTTCAAAATTAATTTAATCCTCCAACCCGTAATCTTATTAATTTTGATCGATACTATCCAGACAAATGTTAGCCCATCTTGATTGTAATAATTGCGCTGAAAATGCACTGAAAAGTTGCGGAGTCACTGCTACCTAGAATTGCATTCTTTTTTTAAGAAATTACTTTTATACCGATTTTTGGATACAAAAATGATAATCTTATATGTTACTTACAATAGACACCAGAGTACTTATTGTATAAAAAAATATAGTTGTTAAGAAAACAATTAAAAAGAAGTGCGGTCTTTGAATTTTTAATATAGATACCAATAGTCAAATAGTGAAAGTTAGAGGTGTGGACAATGTTACACATAATTATTAATTACTATAATACACGTTATTTAACTAATTTATAACATTTCATGTTGAACATATTTATGCAATTTAATTAAATGTTAAAATTTCGCGTTGAACAACCATAGTAGCGATTATTCATGTTTTTCAACTTGTCAGTTTTGCCCATATAGTTGCACGCAGAAACGTGCACGGTCATGATGTTTTTGTTGGACTTCAATGTTTATAACAAGTAAAATCATTTTATTTATGTGCAAATAGTGTAGTGTTATGCATTTCAGTTTTCATATCATAAACAATTTCTAGAAGATTGAAGATTGATATTGTTCTCAAAACCAACATTAAATATGTTACTCAGAAGCATAAGCAAACATTTATTCGGCACCAGGGCCTGTATCATGGAGAGAACTTGTTTTGTAAAAACATTAATCACTACAAAAGACAATTTAAATTGTTTCGGAATGACATCGTTCTCGATTAAAACTTCCGGGAGTACTCAATCAAACAATCACAGTTTACCAGCTGCTGCACATTCGGTATGTTAATACATTGTGAAATTAAGATCAGCAGTATAAGTCACTCGATTGGGAGTTTGATTGCAGTGAAGCAGATAGTATGAATTGTACTCTGAAATATATTATATTCAGCAAGGCACGTAAAATTATAATGCTTATCTTTAAAACAGTACTATTTTTTTATAATCGTCGCCTTCGCTAGATCAACAAAACATTTACTTTCGGGAGCCACTCGGAGACACCGCCTCCGTTGCCAGAAAATGACGTTGTGAAAAACCAATGACTGATGAATGACTGACTCGGTATTGTGTTAAGGAATAACCTTTTAATCAATTAGTCCAAACCAAATTAGCCAATTAACCTAATCGAATTCGCAAACTTAGAGAGTCCACTTAATAGATGTTGTTTTTCTTTGGTTCAAATTACAACTCTGTTTTTTTCTTTCTACAAAATCTTATGCTATCATTTTAAAACCGGCCAATAGTCTGCCGCAAATGTAGGGCCTAGTCCAAATATTTCGTTCCTAATAACCATTAGCTTAATTAAACAAAAGATTATTAACCTAATTTGCATGCATTAAAATTAACTCCTTTTTTGATGATACGCAACACTTATATAAGTGAACATGCTTGGCTTGTGTTGTTTTCCTATTCATGTCTAAAGAATAATAAGTGCGTTTATATTCTACTCAAAACTTCGGCTAACCTAATAATTCATGCAGTGTTTACTAAAGTAATTCATTTGAGTGTGTCATAATGCACTGCCAGCCTTAGTCTAACCGAAGTCCGAGAACTAGTCTGAGGTTCAATAAGAATTCAACTTGTTGTACTATGCTTAATATATTAGATAATAATAGGATGTTATAATGTAATACGTTATCGTGTTTAATTAACATTTGATATAATCCTTCTAAAAATATATTATAAGAGCACATTGATATATTAGCAAATAAGTCCAAGGCTAGACATATTTAACTTATTTCATGTCATGTATTTTGCCAACGGTTAGTGAACTTTGTATACAACATGTGTTGATTTTAGTTGCATGGTTCTTCGAGGCATCGAGAAGTCTCTTTTGTGAAGAGGAATCTGTCTGACCGTCGTTCACAAAATTGCGATCATACCGAAGAAAATAAAATTCCATCAATTATTTACCAAGGAGATATTTCGGACAAGATATTTTACTTAAAACAATTTTCGTTTGGTGGCAGTGTCATGGGATTGGTTTTCTCAACTGTGATAATTAAGCCAATGAGTGAGCTTCCACTTGCCTTCCAAGTTGGAGTTCTTGGATCTATCGGATTTTTTGTTTTCCTATCACCGCTGCTGATTCACCTTATGGCAAAGAGGTACGTGACTGAACTATGGTACAATCCGAAGACAGATTACTACACAGCAAAGACATACACATTTTTTCTTACGGAAAAGAAGGTAAGTAATTGCCCAATTTTGAAATGTGTCGTCCAATTGGCAAAGTAAGGTTAACTTGTTGAAATGATTGTTCCAGATTATGTTTAGGACAGAAGACGTAACAGTACCTGCCAATTCTGGACTACTAACAGTAATGATTGTAAATTTGGGAAATAGGAAATGCCCCCTGTTCCTTACTTCTGATGGGTTTCGAGACGTCGGGCACTTCAGACGTTTGATGGGCCATGACGATAAAAGTGACTTTGGGATCAGTGCTAGTGATGTCAAGTTGGAATTGGAGAAAAGAAGAAATAGAACTAAGGCAGACAGCAATAGGTCTAATAGCTGATTAGTTAGGAACAGTATACTTTGACCCCAAGAACTGAAACTTAATTTGTACAAATTCTGCGGAAGTTTGCTAATTAGTAATTGTGTACAATAGGAACAAGATGCAAGACAATCTCTATTTCTTTAATAAAAGCCGAACATAAGAATAGTAGTTAGCGTGAGAAGGGGATTTTTCATGGACCTTCGTTTGACGAACCGGTGTGATTCTCTTGATGCGATGGCATACAGTTGCAAGCTTTCGAATTCATAAGCTCTAAACTAAACTTTTTTCCATTCTTATATTTTACTAGCGAAAACCCGGGTAAACAAATTTTCCGGTTTTGTCATTTATAATTATCAAATTAGGGAGACCCCTGAGCACGATACGATTTACGTCTTCAAAGTTAATTTGAACTCAGCTAAATAATTAAGTTACTCAATCAAAACGTGGTTTGCGCTGTGGCATCAGCATAAATTACTAATAAATTATTTCAACATGAAGTATAGCTTCAACCGTTTTCCACCGATTTTGTAATCATTTGATGCCCATGGTTTAGTGTCTCTTTACTCACACTTGCGTCTATACCTAGGCCTTCTGTTTTGCACTTTTACGCACACACAGTCAGCGAGAAATACGGCGATTGCTATGGTGAATATTCTAAAAGATTTGCTGGACAAGCCCGCGCAATTACAAGGTAATTTCCAATTCTGATCAATAGATCCAAAAACTAGTAAAGGAAAATCATAACTTAATAACAGGAATCATGTCCTCACGTTGGCATGGTTCCATGCCGTAATCCTTAAAATAAAATCACTGCAAAAAAAAAACTCTAAAATTAAAATTTCCGCAGAAGAAATCTCTAAAAATTAAAATTGTTAAAGAAATGTTTATAATGCAGAGATTATATCAGGCAGAGATTTTAGTTGCAGATATTTTTATTTTAGAAATTTTTGTTCTGCAGAGATTTTTATCATGCAGAAATTTTATTTTAGGGATTATGGCGTCACACCGTTGGCATATAGGGTGTGGATTCAACAAAAAAATTTGTCTCAATGTAATTGCGTTTTTTATTTTCAAAATAGTTGTCGAATATGCAATGGAGGATTGTACACTTTTTAGTATTGGGCAATGACAACTACTTATGTATTGGTCTGAGCTATTTGTCCCTATGACCATTATTTTACTCAATAACAGCTGTAGGAGATTTAAATCTGCCTCCAGGTATCACTACCTCATATTCCTTTGAAAGCCCAAAAGAGTACACAAAAGCTATTAAAATATTGTTCTCCTTTTTTATTACGCGAGTAATGGTAAGGCTCGCTGACAGTAGGAGTAGGAGGCTGTAAAATACTAAAAAATTTAATTAAAGTCCTGCCTCCACATTTTTTTTTACTTTTTAAGTGAATAAACCGTGGTAAAACGGTCAACCAAGGAGCGGAAGTAGGAAGGATAGACGAAAGACATTGGAAATATTATATAGTCATAATACAAAATTATTTTTAAAAAATGAACCAATAAAAGAATCTTAGGTATAAAGGGATTACTTTTTTTATTTGGAGGTCAAGGGGTCATTTGGGAGTGTTTTCAGTTGTTTTCGAAAAACAGAACGTTTTGTTATTTGGATTTGACCTTGAAAAGTCAATCGGAGGTCACAAGGTCATTTTGGGTTAAAGGGGGTCACGGGAGTCATTTTAAACATCATAACTTTTTGTTTTTTTTGCAAAAGTAGTGTTTGACCTTGAGAGGTCACTTTGAGGTCAAGGGGTCATTTTAGGTTTAAAAATGTCACGAGGCTCATCGAAAACATGATAACTTTTTGCTTTATGGAAAAGTAGGTTGACCTTGAAAGTTCATTTTGGGGTCAATGGGTCATTTTAGGGGTCATTGGGAGGCCACATAGAAAAGTATTCTGTACAAATGTTGTTCCCCTTTATAAGAGGAACAACTTTAATATGAATCATTTTTTAAGTTGTCATAGAAGGATAGACATTGACCTTCACCTTTAACCACAAAAGGGGTCTTTTTTGGCCTCTACGATCATCGGGACATCATAACTTATCGTTTAATGCAAAACTAGAGTTTAACTTTGAAAGGTCAATTCGAGGACAAAATGTCATTTTGGGGAGCATTGGGGGGTCACAGAGAAAAGTATTTTATACAAATGTTGCTCGCCTTTTTAAAAGGAACAACTTTTGTACTGGTCTTTTTTTGTTGTCATAGAATGATATCCTTTAACCTTGACTTTTGACCCCCAAGGTACTCCCTTCCGGCCAAACACAAACAAAGCTAATCTTTGCCGAGAGTCAATGAACACATAGCTGAAAACAGATTTGAGATACGTTGAGTAGTTCCTGAGATAATCGTGATTTTGTATTTGACCTTGACCTTTGACCCCCAAGGTCAAAGTTTTTTTTCGAAATAAACCTGGGACATTATGATACCTTAAAAAAGATAATTTTTGAAAATAGGGAGAATTCCCACTACTCAAAATTTCAAAAAAAACTTTTTTTTGCAAATTAAAATTTTAAAACCTTATGGGATTTTACACGTGAATTTTGCTGTTTTACGGGGTCCCACTTTACAAAATTTTCCTTTTTACTAACTTTATTCCCCTGATTGACTAAAACCAGAAAAATTGAAACGTTTTGATTACCAACGCAACACATCAATACTTGAAAGAAAGTTGAAATGAGTTGGCAGTGGGGACTCGGTAAAACCGCAAAATTCACGTGTAAGATCCCATACGGTTTTTTAAATTTTAATTTTCGAAATTTTTTTTTTAATTTTGAGTAGTGGGAATTCTCACTATTTTCAAAAATTATCTTTATTTTAATGTATAATAATGGCCGAGGTTTGATTTCGAAAATCTCAAACACTTGAGACCATATCCTTGTTAGTAAAGAAGATGATGGAAAACAACAGTTACGCCTAATGACTTTCACTTTTTTCAAGTCTTGGAGGAATACGACGCGAGTTCTTGTAAACGAGAACGACTCACAGAGAATGAGAATGACATTCATAATGCATATGTCTGGCTTCTGTTTTTGTTTCGGTACATTTGATTCAACATCTGATGAACTAGGTATTCGTTAAAAAACCCGGCTGACAAACAGGAAGTTCGAAACCTTTATCGGTCAAATGGTGGGTAGATATCAATAGGAGTAATTCTCAAAAAAAAAGGAAATAATTTAGCGAAAATGGCTTGGGGACAAAAAAAAAAGCTGACTACACTATTAAGTTTAAGTTTATAATACTAGTTCTGACAATCAACTTTCTTCATTCGAAACTAACGATAAGCTAGTATAACGAATTAATTGAACAAATATGCATATGTCGTTATGGGTGAGTCATACATCAAATAAAACTGATTGATTAATATTATGATAAAAAAAATTTAATTTTCAAAATTGTAAATTGAAATTGGAGCAGTTTATTTATTATATTTCATTTTAAATGCAATTTTGGTTACATTATTACAAATATTATTTTTACAATAAATAAGGATAATGTGTTGGCCATATTTTGCATTGTCTAGTTGAGAGTAACATTAACGGCTGGCTACATTGCTAGCGTTCTTATGAGTTGGCTTATGAGCCATTGTCAAGGGCAACTGCCTCACACGTTGAGTCATTAGAGACAACTGACGAGTCACTTGAGGAACTCCCCGAAGCGACTTGCGGAACAGCTAATGCCGAAAAACATTCAATGGCTATGGTTTGAAGTGATTTTCGAAAATTGTCCGACTTTATTTCTTGAAATATGTTGTCGGAAACTTTAACGAGAGTAGGACTGTTTGACGATAGCATATTTGCAAAACAAGCTACTTTGAAACGAAAGTTGTCGTAAATTTTGTTTTCTTTGGGGTACTTCGTATTGAGAACTACAAGAGCGTGTCCAGATTTAGTCAAGTTGGTTGATTCCACATCATTTAGAAACACGTATGCTGCTCCTTCCAGTTGAAAACTCTTTGGTTTTCCAAACTCAGGAAAGCTTGCTTGGAGCAACGCAATGTTATCTTTTACTTGCAAGAAAATTCCTTATCTTGTCTGCGGTGTCACAGCGGCATCTAGAGTTGTGCATTTTCTAGAATTTATTTAAAAATAGCAGTGGAATAACAAATTTGGCCTCTAATGATTATTAAATATTTTATGAACTTGAGTGTGTGAAGCGTGAGTTGCAATGGGTGTGCATGCGTGAGCAGCAGTCCAAAAAATAACTTAATTTCTGACATTTTTTTAAAGAGGAGTGAGATTGTTATATGATACTATTTTTCGATATTTGTGGTAACTTCTTATGTAAGTGGCCAAGATGAGTGAAGGTTAGTTCGCTGTAATTTAGGTTTGCGAGGTGACAGATATATGCACTTTTTGTGACCATTTCTGCTTTAACTTTTACTCCACTCAGGCAAGTATAATGTTCATATTTGGATTTAACTTGAGGTTTAGACTCAAACGTTCAAATTGAACAATTTCAATTTTCATTTATAATTATTGTTTAAATGTTCCATTTTAAAGTTCTTGTGAAACACTCAACTTAAGTTTAGTTGGCGGTGTTGGTCTAGTGGCTAGGGCTTCAGTCTCTATTTCCACTAACCCGCTAGAGAAAGGGGGTTCAAATTCCCCATTCAGCCACAAAAAAGTCTTCACTGTTGGCTTTCTCCTAAAGGGAATTGCCTTGCCTCTGACATTGTGTATGTCCGTATCTTCCTGATTAGCATACACAGACAGATGATATGAAAATTACCAAATAGGTTTCTCAATAGTGTTTGTCAGAAA
>VYYI01002522.1:0-14638 GCA_021029175.1 Bilobella aurantiaca | reverse complement strand
GTCGGATACTTAGGCTGTAAACGGACGTTGAACTTCGTAGCCCATAAAATGATAATGAAAAATTTAGGGAACAGAGTCTCTCCGGCAGGAAAACCGTCAGGTCTCGACATTTCCAGTGAATTATTTGATGGAATTCATTTTTTTTTAATAAGGAGTAAGTTTCTTTTACAAAGATTAAAATTCCGACATCGTTAAAGTGGGATAGAGACGATTTTGGCCAGAAATTAGTATTCTATATGACATTTAGCGAATTATAGAAATTCAAGCCTTTTGAATTTGTTTCTAACGTTGACGACACGCCCTTTACACTCTGACCGACACGCAGCGACTTTCAATTTTTTGAGCTCAGGCTAGTAGGCTAGGCTCAGAAAAAAAATGCAAAAATCAAAGATAGGCTCTTTGCGTCGTAAGTTCCTGTAGTAATCTTCTTTTCTGGCGGTATTTTCCAAGTGTTTTGGATTTATGGGATTTTTACGAAGAATGCGAATGCGTTGGTGGGGCGTGGAACTTTTACGTATCGCGAAAAGTTAATTTCCAGACGCTCCCTTGAAAATTGTTGAAAGCAGAGGCCATGAAAATGAACTATTTTGGGGAAGCATGGAGGCGTTCTTAAGAATTGCGAATTGAGATTTAGGACAGGAATGCGAGGTTTTCATCTGGTTTTCGAGAACAAAAAATCAACTTGAATTGTTAAAACGAAAAATAAAATAACCCAGTGCCAAGTGCTGCATGTATTTGGATGATTTTTTTTGTAATTAAAGAAATCTTTTTTTTAAATTAAATTTTATATAATTTTATATATTATTTTAGGTGACTGAAAAGATTGAGAAGAGGATTGAATCTAAAATGGAGAGCATGTCATCAACCATTTCTTCCACAACAAAGGAAATTTTCTCTGAAGTAGTCCCCTCTGTCACTGCAAACGGGATTCATGAGCAGGATGAGGTAAAAAAAAATACGTTAAGATTTTTTAAAATTTAATTTGGTCATTTGAAGAAATTTTGACTAATTTCGTTTTTTCTTTTAACTTCAGGAGGAAGAAAAGAAGCATCAATCCAATGGCACTGAGGTGGCTGTTGCGGAATAAGTTTTTAATTAAATTCCAGCCACTAATTAATTACTTCCTTAAGAGCAACCAACTCACCTAATCATCATGAAGAAAAGTTATAGATAGATTTAATTATTATTACTACTACTACAATATAAATAATTACTATGTTGTGTAAGCGATATGAAGCCAGAGCATTGTTGAAACTTGAGGATATCGATATACAAGTATCTCCATGTTTTTTTGTATAAAGCTGAACGAACGAGAGCTGTGAGAGTGCATGAGATCATATAATATTGTACAAATCGGTCAAAACACATAACACCATAAATTGGCAATTTAATTTAACAACATTTATAAGAATTTGATACTGGGCTAGTTTCCCCAAACCTCAACTTCCTTGGTCAGTCCTATTATTTATTTTTTGGTAGTCGTTCTGTTGCATGTTGTATTGGAGCTGGAGCGTCAGTTTTTAATATATTTTTGTGTCTTCCCCTCAATTAGGAAATTTTCATTTAAAATGCCTCAAGTGCTACACAACGCTTATTCAGGTTGCGTCTTCTTTTTTAATTCAAATTAGCGACACTGGAACAATTTTTTATGAACTCAAAATAGTGCTTTATGCCGTTACTGGCTTTTGCAACAAGGAATTTATCATCAAAGTGTCATCCAAAAGACTCTGAACAGTGAGATTGCAATTAAAAAAAAACTTGATATGGGATCAAAGAACCATAAGAACTGAATTTGACACAATGAACACTTTGGGCCACACCCTTTTGGCAGCTTTTTGTACTCAAGATCAATAACAGTAAAATAATTGGCCTTGTCTTTCTAACTACTAGCACAACGACAACCTTTTTTCTACTACCGTAAATAGTAGGTAAATATCAATTTTTACACTTAAGATTTCCAAGAAGCTGGGGAAGATCACTGTGCAGTAGTAGTTAGGGTGTGCATGAATGCTAAGACGGAGAGTGTGTGAACGTTGTTTTTAAATTGATACTTGTGTGAATTAGAACTACTGCTTAGGCCACTTGATATGATCAACTGCTTGATATTTAGATCTGAGAGTTCGAGATCAATATTGTGTACACGAATTTCTTAATTAGATGGTAATCTACAAGTTATTAAGGTATTATGTTAAGTGTGGGGAAGTGGTCATCCGTGACGCACAAAAACCACAAGAAGATCAGCTCCAGTGTCAATGTAATATAAAAAAAAATTAATAGTGCATAAGTCTCTTCTTTAAGAACAAAATTACTTCCAAGAAAAAGTTAACTTGTTCTCTTCAAACGCATCAACTTGAGGAATTGCTCTGTAAAGCGGCTCTGAAAAATGCTAAATCAGAATTGAAGTCCCGCCTCCTTAGTTTTCAATACATTTAATGCTAGTAGAAGTTCCCTGTCATGAATTCGTAATGATAGAGTTAATTAAATTGTTCTAAATTCTTAATTTGTACAGTTTATGAATGAGTGTAATAAAGTGGTTGGTTAAGCTGAGAAAGTACTGAAATTCACTTTAATTTTTTTATTTAAATTTATTTTTTTTAAACTAAATTTTCGTTTGAGCTTTCAGTGAGTATGATTTGAAAATTGTGTATGTCCAAGGATACTGTCTAGTTTTGCAGTTAGATCTAGGAGGCGTGTTTCGAGACGAATCAGCGAATTTTCTATCTTGGACAAACGTTTGGCGTCTTCTGGAGCTTTTAAAGTAGATTTGGCGGAGAGGGATGATGGAGATCGAAAATCTTTCGAATCTTGCTCGATTTCCTTGCGTCGATGGACTTGGAAATTATCGTGCTTGTATGCTCGTCGACATGGATCATGCTTATTAGAATTACTTTCCTGGCTGCAAATCCATTGACGAATTGATGTCGATGTAGAAGTCAGGAAACGCGGATCGCGCGGTCTGTTCGGATAGACATGCGTCGTGAATTTCCTATAGAATAAACCAAACGCCAATCATAAATTTTAAAGAATTCTAAGAAATGATTGAAATTAATTAATTTACTTTCGCATCTCGTCCTCTACTTGAGTTTTGCAGTGAACTATTCCCGAATTTGGATTTATGGGACCCACAACGTTGACCATATTTCTTCAAATATATTTTTAAACATCTTGGCGTAAAAAGCGTTCCCAAATAGAAGGATTTCTCCAAATAATTCAAATAACGAATTTTCCGTTCCATTACCACTAGTTCAGCATTCTTCCGACACCCCTGTAGTACAATTTGTACGAGATCATCAGAACATGTTGCTACGATTGTTTAATAAGGATTCAAAAAATTACGCCAATATCATGGACGGCCAAACCAACGAGAAGGTTCATGAGGACCATTGATATTGCCACAAGGAATATGGCGTACCAGGTGTAAGCCAAGAACGGATTTCGAATCCATTGATTTGGCGCAAACAGCGTTTCAAAATTTAGCTCACCAATCATCATCGTCAGAATTCGAAGCGTTGCCACTGGAAGATCAATCAACTTCGTCTCCTACCAAGCCAAGTTCAGAAAGTGTCATTGACCAACTTTGATATAATTAAATTGTATGTATTTCCAATATAAGTAAACAAGGTACCGTTGGAAATAGCATGTAGAACGACATGGTGAACGCAATTATTATTGGCGAGTACATAGCCAGGGATATGCAAAAGTTCAGCGAGACCTAAATAAGTACCTATTACTAGTTTTAAGTTAAACTTATCTTATTTTTGTTCTAAATCTAAATTGAAAACAAAACTTAACCAATAACCAGCTAACTTTTTTGTTTGTATTTTTAATATAACTTAAGCCTCACCTTTGAAAACATGTCGACGTAAAGGGCCAATGTTGGCATTTCACCAAGATGCAAGAACAGTTGTAACCAGCAAACTCCAACACCAAACTAGACAAATATTATACCTATATATATTTTTCATGTTTTGAAAAAAAAATGTCATTTAATAATATATCTTCTTACGGAAGCTAACGGGAATAGCCAAAATTGGAAAAGTGATATTGGATCCAGTGTGATTATTGCAGTGGCAGCCATTGTCCCAATCCCGATCCATTGAACAAAGTGAAACAGGTCAGCAACATAGGACCAAAAATCAGTGGCAAAGTGATAGAGTTCTTTGCATGCAGATGCAAACGTACAAAATAGAACGTACATTGCCAAGATCTTCGTATAAATCTGTATATCACATTTTGGGTGAGCCGGAAACAATGTTGCTAAAATGAGACAATATATATTGAATATGAATCACTACAAATAATTTATATCTGTATCGTATATCGTTACATCCTTATATTATGTAAATATGTAATGCGTGTATCAATTACTTATGATTACAAAATATGCTTTAAGAAAAGTTACCTTTTACCGAAGACATGACGCCCGTGTCATTGGAGGCCAAGTCACTTATTCCTGGAGTCGCTGGACAGTCGACGAAGATCACAAGCAACAGCAAGATGATATACCAAAATAGAAGATTCACCTGAAATGCCAAGTAGGCAAAGTACATGATTTTGAGGCGATTCCATTTGATATCGGTGAAAACATGGACGAGAGGATGCTGAATAATTGCTCGGTAGATAGTCTTGTCCCGGAGGGAACTAGCCCTCAGTATTTGAAGCAGAAATCCCATTTCTCGTGATGGCACCATTTCATCTTGTTTAATGCATGATCGAGTGGGAACGGGAAGAATGACGCTGAAACAAGGTTTTGCCAAATTACAATAATCTTCATTAACCTTTTTTTTTGGGAATGTGTACGCGAATACCTCATATCAAAAGAAAGTTGAAAATCCGGATCATGCTTCTGTTTTGCGTCCATAGAAATTGATCTATCGAATATCGGCAATATTATGTCGGGCAAATGCTCCAGGAGAACGTTCATAATAGACTTTCTGGAACTAATGAGTTATGACAAAGTATCACATTAAATGCTTTACTGTATAAAATTTAATAAAAAATGCGTTACTGTGATTGAAGCGATGCCCCTTCCGTTAGCAATTCAAGGGAAATACTTTGAAGACCCAATATCGCTGATAATTGCAATGGAGTCTCTCCCATTTCATTTCTTACATTCACATTAGTTCCAAATTGAGCAAATACTCTGATACAGCGCTCTGCTTTCCGGATACAGTTTGTGCATTGACAGTCTAGAATACGAAAAATATTTGATCAAAAAATTATTTTTAAGCATGTTTATTTATATTAAATTTAATTGTATTTCCATATTGCCAGTTTTAGGTATTGAGTTGAATTTAACTGGTCACTAAAGATTTTATAAAGGCTACGCAGTAAAGGCCAAGTAATACCAACTACTTTGCTCGGTGTAAACTAACCAATAGTTTTAATTTATTTATTGCTTGTAATAATTAATCTTGCTTTTACACACCACGTCATAAAATTCTAATTAGATCTACAAGGTTACCTCGAAGACTTGATATAAGCTCAAGAATTGGAGAGCGTCCATTTATGTCAACTATATTTGGATCCGCTCCATTGAGGAGCAGTATTCGAAGAAATTCATCAAGCAGTCTAGTTGAAGCCAGGTGAACTAGTGTTTGCTTCTTTGAATTTTGAAAATTTAGAACATTTTCTAATTCCACTTCTTGACTCTCCTTGATGTCACAAATTAGTTCGAGCAGATCAGGGACCGAATTTAGCAGTATTGCACGCTTTACTTCTTCAAAATATTCAAGAGCCATCATACAACGCTTCCTCTCAACAGTGCCTACACTTCTATTCCCAACTTAATAAAAAAAAAAACAAAGCTGAAATCTCTGAAGTCCTACTAAAAAGAAAGTAGAACTAGGCAACCTAAATAGTCCAAAAATTGAGAAAGCTTTTTGCAAAATTCAATAATTTTCATATTACGTGTCCATAACTTTTCTCATGAAAAACCCATAACACAATGGCTCTCCTCGGACTCTTCGGAAATCGATACTTATGATTTGTGGTTAATTGTCGGTTGCTAAAGAGTGCGAAATGCCGACAGTACCAATAGCATTTTGTATCACATACCTTTTTTTTAAATATCAAACTGAACATTGTAAACGTATTAAATTTATATATTGAAATATATTAATAACACTGCAGACATGAAATGACTTGATATTTTTTTAACATCCGAAAGTAAAGTGATCCCAATGCCCATGACCCCTAGGCAAAAGCCGCTTAGTTTTTTTTCTGCAAAGCCATTGATGCCTGTGACTCCGACTCACAAGTACAATGATTTAGTAATTTAGAATAATTTGAGCGATGAATTATTCATCTTGTCGTGATCTAGTTGGCCCAAAACTATTAAAACAGCGTCTTGTTCCCTCCTTGCACAAAGGCCAACATAAACAGAATATTTTTGCATGCTTTACCAGTACAATCCTCAATCTACGGAGGAACAGAAGCGTTAGAAAATTAGCGTTAACGTTTGCAACACAGTCTTTTATCACACCGGCAGATTGCCAGAGGGAATTGACAGAAGGTCTTATACAAAGTGTGCTATCGATCTGCGTGAACCGAATTGCTTGGAAAGAGGTTCTGAAGCAGAGGGCTTCAGTTCTCGTGGAGGTGGGACCCAGCGAAGGCCTCGTGCATGAACCCTCTTCCGTAACCAATTAAACTGCCTCCGTCAGTCCAAAGTGGGGATTAGCCAATAGGAAGAGCTTTTGGAAGCGGATTAGAATAAATTACAATTATTCAGCATTTTATTGTTTGTTCCAGCATTTTACTTTCGCAAAAATAGCACCACTTTCGCAACCACCTCGATTCTCAATTTTTCTGACTCTGATTTTAGGATAAATAGAATTGCCCTTCCCTCTAAAAATGGTAACGGTGAAGTTAGGTGTCGAAAAGGAGTCAGAAGGGAACGGTCAGGACGCTGAGACCCAGTTTTTGCAATCCAAGTTCCTAAGTACCATGTTCGATTCCTTCATTGAAAGGGTCGTGGTTGACTACCGGTGGATCTTCGTCTGTCTATTTCTACTGCCACTGTCACTGCTCTACGACATTTGGGAGTACTTAAGGTCATGGGTCGTCTTTCAACTCAATACTGCCCCTCAGAACCACAAGGAGAAAGTTGGGATTGTCCAGGCACAGGTAATTGTGCTAAAGTTTTTGCAAAATTTTTGACCATTTTTTTTAACAAAAAAGCATTATTTTTTTAATTTTTAAGGTACGCAACTGGATTCGTGGCGGACGGAAACCCATGATGTGTACAGCAAGGCCAGGGTGGCAAACCATAAGTTTTCGGCGTCCCAAGTACAAGGACACTTTTCTCAATGTCAAGGTCAACTTGGTTGACATCATTCAGTTGGACATTAATCGAAATGTGAGTAATTAGGAACACGTCGCTTGAGTCAAATGCCAAAGCGTCATGTCCTGCTAAGCCCTGTAACGCCGTGACTCACTTAAAACCACAACTAACTTTTGTCTGTGGGTCATTAGACCGTTCTTGTCGAGCCCATGGTAACAATGGGCCAATTAACTGCTCTTCTAGAGCCGCTTGGATGGACAATACCCGTTTTACCGGAACTTGATGATCTAACCGTTGGTTCGAAGGAATTACTAATTCATTTTTACTTGAATTGGTCACGGCATGTAATTTCTTTTTAAAACCCAACTTGTATTTAATAGATTTGTTTTAAATAGGGGGACTAGTTAATGGAACCGGGATTGAAACCTCTTCCCACAAGTTTGGGCTTTTTCAAAATATTTGCAACTCTTTCGAAATCGTTCTTCCTAGCGCCGAAGTTGTCCAATGCTCAAAAGTAACGTTCATTTAGCTAACCGTATCTAATTTAGTATTAAATGACAAAAATTGAAAGTGATGAAAGCAATCATTGACCCTTATTTAAAACATGTTTCTAGGATGACAACCCTGACTTATTTTATTCTATTCCTTGGTCCTATGGAACGCTTGGCTTTCTAACGGCCGTGGAACTTCAAATTGTGCCTGCTGAGAGGTAAGCCGGAAACGTCCAATTTAGTCTTAATTGCTGAAAAAGAGGGGAGGATATCCTTAATGAAAATTTATTTAAAATGCATTTAGAATTTTAAAAAAAATCGAATCCCTCCAATTTTAATAGATTTGTGAAACTGGAGTACTATCCAGCACAGTCCATGAATGAACTGATGACAATTTTTCAAGAGCAAACGCTCAAAAGTAGCGGAAACCAGTTTGTGGAGGGTATAATTTTCTCCAGGAACAAAGGCGTCGTAATGGTTGGGAACATGAGCACCTCTGCAGAACCTTCAAAGGTTAGTTCCCATAAGTATCATGAATTATTACATTTTAATTACACAAAAATTGAAATACAAATTTATGCACGTAATTTTATTCTATTTTTTCCCTAATAAACGATCACTTCCCTTTTAGATTAATCGTATTGGCCAATGGCACAAGCCTTGGTTTTTTAAGCACGTCGAGAGCTTCCTCGAAGGAAATAGCAAGAATATTTTGACAGAATTCATTCCACTCCGAGACTACTTTCATCGCCATTCGAGATCAATCTTCTGGGAAATCCAAGAAATTATTCCATTTGGAAATCATCCCCTCTTTCGCTACCTCCTGGGCTGGATGTCCCCGCCTAAAATTTCACTGCTGAAATTAACGCAGACGAAAAGTATTAAGCATTTATACGAGAATCAGCACATGATTCAAGATATCCTCGTGCCTATGAGTACGCTCAAAGACTCACTCGAGCTCTTTGACGACAAAGTGGAAGTAAGAGGGAAATCGTCTTAATTATGACGCAAATGATGGTCACTTGCTAATAGGTGAGATCTGTTTTAAATTGCAGATTTATCCTCTTTGGCTCTGTCCATTTAAATTGCCAAGTAATCCCGGAATGCTCCATCCCAAGGGAGTAGAGGAAGACATGTACGTCGATATTGGGGTGTACGGAATTCCCAAGCGGCCTTATTTTAACGCTGAAAAAACTACAAGGGCTATTGAGTATTTTGCGCGTAAAGTAAACGGGTAAATCAAGCTAGAAAATTTATATTTAGAAAACTAGAGTTTGAAGTAGAAGAAATTAGAGTGTGAACTACAAGAAATCAGATTTTGAACTATTAGGAATAAGATTTTGCAGTATGAGAAATGAGGGTTTAAATTAAGAGAAATTNGTGAACTACAAGAAATCAGATTTTGAACTATTAGGAATAAGATTTTGCAGTATGAGAAATGAGGGTTTAAATTAAGAGAAATTAGTTTAGGAGGATGAGAAATTAGAGATTGAAGTATGATAAACCATCTTTTGACTTATGTAAAATTAGAGTTTGAAGTATGAAAAATTAGAGTTTGAAGTAGTATTTTTGTTACTGACATCTCTGTAGGTATCAAATGCTGTACGCCGACACTTACATGACAAGGGACGAATTTCGTCAAATGTTTGATCACGGCCTCTACGACAGAACGCGGGCAAAGTACGGATGCGTTGAAGCCTTTCCAGAAGTATACGACAAAGTTTCAAGGCACGCCAGAATATGATTCTCATTTAATCTTAACCAAATAAAAGACACATCAAGCACTATTTTGTTGATTTGAAAATTGACAAATACAGGTGGTACCATTCATTTAAAAAGTTTCAGGAATAAAAAGGAATATTAGTCCAATAGCAAATGAAGACTTTATTTTTCATGTTAATTTTAACTTCTGCTTCATTTTTCAAATCTATACATGTATTTGTATCTAGTACACGTATTTGTACTGAAACTAAAGTAGAGTCAGTTCTAGATTTTTTGCTTGTAAACAATTAGTTGGGAGAAGGCTCAAATAAACATGAACTTAATTTTAAAACTAACTACAAATTAATTACACCAAAAAATCCAAAGAATAAGCAAGGGCAGAATCTACAAAAGTGATCAAATCGTGTGAACTTGGAAGATGAATGAATGGTTTCCGTTTAATTAGTATGCGTCTAAATACCATAGATACAGGGCAGAATCTCCAATATCGAATAAACATCCGAACGTAAAAGATTTTGAAGCAAAGAGAACAGAAAATTATACCTGCCAGATAAGAAACGTATCTTCTAAAAAAAGGGACAATATTGTTATATACGTAATAAAAGTAAATTCAATTGAAAATGGAACCCCCGTGCGTCAAACCAAATACTTGTCCATTTGTAAGAATTTTACAAAAATAAATTTGGGGAAAAAATAAAGGTATTGAACAAGAGTTTTAGATCCAGTATTACTTTCCAGGAAATTAAAGATGGCCGCGGGGACGGTTGTTGCTTTCCGCATGCATCCATTAGCCCTTTGTCCGACATAACATGTAGGCCGATGCCTCCTCCAATTACGCTGGAGGGTGTCGGTGAACCCTATATTGTACCAGATATGACGAAACCAATTGTCGTCAACTGGCCCGCTGCTGAACCGGAACTTGCCAAAGGTCAATCTCCCCGAGCGGTACGTATCAACCCTCTCTGTGACACAGATGAAACGTTTCCATTAGTCACCAAAGTTCTTCAGCATCCCGAAGGCAATATCATGAAACAGACCCTCAACCATCCTCTATGTCCGGTAAATTTTCCGCTTCATAAATCGAACACTCTGCTGCGCTTTTGTCCATATAAATTGTAATCACAAATCTTACGCAGGATGCCCAGTTGACGCTCACAATTACTCCACCAGTGAAGAAGCCGCTGGAAATTCGAATCCCGGAGTGCAAAGTCCCTCCAGTTCGTCCACCGCAGCGTCCTTGGCTCCAGTGTATCGAGAATCAGCGAATTTCGGACAGAGTTCGTCGTCCATTGGCAAGAGTTTGTCATCGTCGTGAACTTCCACCAGTCGTCATTTCAAATGACGATTATGAGCGTATCAAAGGTAAGGCAACTGAACGCGAGCGAAAGAAAGCGGAAATGGAAGCACGGTGTATGGACCGAGAATGCGAACGTTTAAAGTCGAGATACAGACACTCCCTTTGGAACTATACTGTCGAGGTACTTAAAGTACCATTACCAAAGAAAATTCACCCTACTTTGCATAAATTGCATAATATCATATTCAGAGTCTCCTTGAACGGAAAAGGAAGGAGCAGCAGGAGAAGGAGGCATCGACAATCGCTGACGACAAGGCTTTGATCGCTGAAATGCACACCCAAAAGGACCGTGAATCTGCTGAAGCTCGAGAAAAAGCCCACAGAATGATGCTGTACCGGAAGGGGCTGATCCGAGATTTCCACTCTGCAATGGCGACGTCAAAGCTCATGAAAGATGTCGCTGATAGTGGAGCCAAAAATCGCTGCGAAGAGCAAGCCCGAGAGTCACCACCCTTCCTGAACAAAGTTTGTCTCCAGAAAATGGCTTGGGTCAATGATCGACCAGAATACGAGAAGCGTGAAGACAAAAAACCTTGCAGTAAACAGTAAGTTTGTTCCTTTGAAAGCGATTCTGGGCAAAATACAATTTGCTTTAATTCAAGCATCAATTAACTAAAATTGCTTAAGATTGCTAGCGTTAATCGAGATGGATGAGAAGCGTGTACCGGAACGGGAGGCAATTATTCAATGTGAGAAAATGGCTGCCGAGGCATTGCGTACCCAAGAGCCGCTCCCATATACCGAAGCCTATCTTAAGTACATCGAGGAACCACGCTGTGAGCCTGATGAAGATCAAGGAAACGAGGTTTGTCGATTAATTTCAATTGAAATCTGACACTTAAGATCCTTTATTTCCAATTAATCCTAAGCAATCCTAGGAGCGGAAAATCAAAGCAGAACGGCGACGAGAGGTTTTTGAAGACATCCAAGATCGTCTCTGCCTCGATGCCTACATTGAAGCTCGTGAAAAGGAGCAAGAGCGACAGGCAAATTGCTTCAATCACTACTTTCGTGAACGCACCCGATTGGTCAAAGAGAAAGAAAAGCAGGCAAGTGACCTTGATCCTAGGAATTGGGGCGCAGAGCAATAGTCAACAGTGACTACGCCGTTCCGCTCCAACACCTTTTTCATTACCTTTTTTGTTTTCGTCCAAAAATTTCATTTTCCGTATTTCAAAATTCCGTAGCTCCTCGAGGACAAGGTCAAGCGGAACAGTGAAGCTGCAGAGAAAGTGGGTGCGGTCTTACTGGAGATGCAGGGCCGAAAGGCAGGGAGAGCAGACGTTTACAATGAACTTCGAGAACAATGGTCGAGTATTTTTGAATTTTAAACACGCCTTGAATTTTCAAACAATGCTCCCTGACCTAGAGTAATAAATTCCTGTTGGATTTTTTAGGGAAAAGGAACACGCATTGAAGACCATGAACAAGAAGAAGGATGACGGGAAGCGAATGGGTTTGGTGTACAAGGACTTCTGGGAGCGGAGAAAGTAAGTATTTTATTAAATTATGTACTTTATTATTTCATTATAATTATGGTAACTATATTATTATACAACCTTCTACTAGTCCTATTGCATAGATTTATTTAACCTTTACCTGCTATCTTGTAACTTACTTATGTGTTTTAGCCGAGTTTTTCGCCTCATCTGACTTCTTTAGAGTTAACACATAATTATTTTCAGTTAGCACTAATTAATTGTAAGAAAGGCTTTTCGGAAGATGAGAAATGATAAATGCCTCTAAGCAAAGCGATGTTGAGCCGGACATCTACTGGAAATTGTAGACATGAGTTTTGCTGCGGGCTGGGATCCGACACCAAAAATCGGTGTCGGATTTCAGACGCGTCTCGCGTGTAGCGTCGCGTCTTGCATGTGATTTTCATTATTAATTAATTCAATTATTTCAGTGCTGAATTATGTAAGCGTCAATTGATCGATGCTTCGCGACACTGGGCGCGTGAGCACATGGAAGCAACAAGCAATTATGCGATGGAATGCGAGGTGAAAGCAACTCGCAAGGAGAAAGCAGAGGAATTGGCCCTGTACCACAAAGCACAAATTGTAACGATAGCACTGTTTTGTGTTAGGAAATTGTCAGGAATTGATTGTTTTTGAACCCATTTACATGGGTTTTTACAAGGCGGACAAGAAATGTCGAGAAGACAAGGCTAGGCATTTGGACTGCGTTTATGGCTACAAGGCGAAAATGGCACATGAAGCCGACGAGAAGGAAATGCGAGACTATGCACAGAAGTGTATGGAAGAATGGGCTGCTAAGGGTCGGCCGCTTAAACCTATGGTTCAGGCAATGAAGGTCTGAATACTAATAGTCATCTTAATTAACTTGTCACATTAAAAAAAAAAACTTTCGAACTTAAATCATGGATTGATTAATTCGCAGAAGTGGGATTATGAAGGCGGAATGTTCCCACATGCGCCACTTCAGTCAATGGCGCAAGAAACGACCAATCAGGAGTCTGGACAGGCCAAGTGCTCCGCTTCGAACTATCAAACTAGCTCCAATCGCCTTGGATTTGGCGCTGGAGGGACTTAAGTACCAAATGCAAGTGGTCAACTGCCTAATTAATATTACTCCGATTAGTTCCATTACTTATAGAGCTTGCTTCACTAGAGTTTCGACCTTTAATACTTGAAATGTCAATTAAAGCAAATACTGTTAACCAAATTTTAATTGGCACAAGCCGAATGTTACAAATCTAATTGCCAGGCGTGTCGCCGCAGCGGAAGCATTTGCAGTCGACTGGTTCCCGAAGTGACATAGTAAATGTCGCCAAGTCCCCATGCAGAAGTCCCCCATCCGAGTCATAGCATTTTCGAAGAACTATTTCCCTCGCACGAAGAACCGATTCCCGACAGCAATGACATTCCTTTCCAGAAATTTTCAATTGTTGAAAAATATCGTTTTTCTTAAAATACTATTTTGTACCTTGATGAATCCCGAGTGCGAGATGGCAGACGGACGCACTTTAGAATCACACCCTCCCTCGCATTTGCTCACGGCCACGTTTCCTAATTAAACTTCTAAATAATATGCCATCAAAACTAAAAATTAAGTATGTCAACCCCAACCTTCACAAGTCCTCTGCATGATTCCATTGGTTCCGTAAATTTCTAAAAGCCAGAAGTAAAATTTGGGTATTTATAAAAAATATTATTAAAATATTAAGTTAAACGTTCAGCTTATAATGTTAGTTGACCTTTAATAATATGGAGATTCGATGGAAGTGTTTCGCAGGAATATGCTGTTTCCGGAGACAGTAATAGCGTTGCCAGAAGGAGAAGAATCCTTTGGAGCTCCATTCTCCAGGAGATCTCTCTAAAGTCTCAGAATTGGTTCCAGAATATACTTTTGCAACAGCTTCCAGCGATCAAAAGGCGCTGGAGACCCCTTGTCGACCCTACATGGCTTTCCCATTACGGACGGACAAACATAAGATTGACTAAAATGTTATTCTGGCGCTTGAACCTTTTTGAGCTTCACAAGACAGACGTAAAAATGCTACTGAAACGTTAATTGAATCACCGATTTTTATTGTTATTACCTTGGTTGACGAAAAATGTTCATAACTTTCAAAACGTTGATCTCATCGCTCTTAATTTTATAACAATCTATAAAATGTTTAGGTAGTGCAGCAGACAGCGGTGAGGTTTCCTCTAAACGAAGTTAACTAAAATACAACTAACTTCGTGCTCAATTTCGTGTCAATTAACTAATTTAACTTTACGATTAGGTGTGACGCCGATTGTAAATGCTTTACAA
>VYYI01002521.1:0-14640 GCA_021029175.1 Bilobella aurantiaca | reverse complement strand
GCGTCGCGCTAAAATTAACTAGGCCATTGACGGAGCGAGGGATAGTTGCCTGGCACATCGGGGGAGTGTTGTAGCTCTTGCATATCTAGTCAAACAGGAATGTTGAATGTAACATGTTTTTAACATGTTTTAATATGAATGTTTGAAAAAAAAAACATGCCAGTTGACTCTAAAACTTACGGCGATGCCACCTCCGCCGATGCCCAAGCAGTTGACAAAGAGGTCATATGCATCGTGGCAATTACTAGCTGTTATTTGATGAAGACCAAATTCTTTGCATTCTACATTTCCAAGGCGGATCTCATTGTGCATGACCAACGACCTTCGGATGTAATTTGCTTCATCCTACAAAAATTGAATTTGCATGAAATTTTACAAGTCCGGTATATTACAACGTAGGAGCTATCTTATATTGTCTGTCTGTCCGTCTGTCCAACTGTCCGACTAAGCGATTTGAAGAATTGTGTAGTTTAACCCTACCGTTGGTAAATATTCATTTGCAGAAACTCTCGAAGTTTGCAAAGTGAGGAATTGCTGTCCGTTTGTATTGTACAAGTGCACAGTGCCAGGATTTATTACTCCCTTCAACAGAACGCAGTTGAGCTTGTCTCGAAGACAGAAGGTACCCGATATATCTAAACCATGAGTATAAACAAATTAGACAAATCTCCTATAATTTCTTAAGTTTAAAACATATATTAGATTATAATAGTTTTATTTTGTATGTTTGAACAGCATAATTTCAGTTGCATATACATACAATACCCGGGGAAATGAGTCCTAGGGTAACAGTTTCTGGGAATGGGCTGAATGCTTCATCAAGGCTGCTTAACGTACAAGATGCCACAATGTGTTGTGCGGGAGAGACTGATGCAGGGCACAGTCCAAGCATCCTAGTTGCATCTTCGTATGTAGGCGGACTATCCATATCTACCGGTAAAAT
This sequence comes from Bilobella aurantiaca, assembly GCA_021029175.1. Classification (NCBI taxonomy): domain Eukaryota; kingdom Metazoa; phylum Arthropoda; class Collembola; order Poduromorpha; family Neanuridae; genus Bilobella; species Bilobella aurantiaca. Next base: position 13,697 of record VYYI01002521.1, on the reverse strand, counting down.
ATACATGCCTCGTATAATGAGTTGAAACTTTTACCATATTTTTACATTTAGAACATTTCCTTAACTGCGTTAATTAGCATCACTGCTAATTTCCGCATATTTCTTGTTTCTGCATTACATTACTGATTTCCTCAATTTTAATTGTTTTTGATTATTTCAAAGGAAATTATACATTAATTAATTAAATCATTATATAGTTAAGCACCCATTAAAAAGTGTATACTAGTAGGTAAAAGTTTTATGTTGTTGTTAAAACGAGTTTTCTTTATCACAAAAATTAACTGTACTTGAATGCTGAATATAAATGAAGTAGTTTGGAGATGAATTTCAAGTTTAGCACTGCAAAAATCCATCTACTACAAATCTGTTTATGGCACACTGTTGCCAAGTAACGTAAATTGGTTGTGTTAATGATTTAAAAACAGAACTAAGCACAAGCAGACGGATATGGCAAATGTTACAGCTGATTCTTTTGTGTTATGGAATACTTTGCAGAATGATACTCAAGAAATCGCGAATTTGTATGTAGAAAGCTTTCTCCTAGTAGTTGTGGAGTACATTTGGAGTGTGCATTTCATACTCACGTGTATGATTCGTTGTATTAGGAAAAAGACTGTTGCTAGTCGTTTCGTGTTTTAAATTATTTTTTTAACTAGACCAGAGTTTTTTTTTCAAAAAATCAATAAAAACATATGCATACCCATCCCTAGCGCTGGATGATGTGTTCGTGACCTTGCATGTGAAATCCCGGTTACTTACAAAGGAAATTACATTTATAAAAAAAAATGCACTCTTGACTATATAATTTAAGTTCGATAAGTTCATCTTTCAGATCGTTCTTATAAGATGTCAATGCCCTTGAGTAAAAAATTTACCGAGTTGAGTACAGCGATTAACATTATACCAATTCCAATTGTTTCATACATTCGATTTATTACACAACTTTTACGATACCTAGACAAAAACAGTTGATAGTACTGGGTAGCAAACGCAAAATTGATCTCAATGCGTACATGTAAAAGTTGGAATTCAACTAGATTTCGCTTCATTTTAAAATAGTTTACCAATTAATCAACCGCAAGGATTTCGTCTGAACTCAATTAATAAATCTCATATATATTTTTAATTAGAAAGTTTTTAAGGAGACAAACCATAAAATAAAAATTCAGCAGTTACCGCAGAGCACGTCGGTTTCAACCAGAAAAAGAGTCACTGTTTCCCGTCTGGTTTAATACAAAGATGCCAAATTTTCCTATAGTAGATATCACCTAGACTCAATGAGCGGCCACGCGATTAGGTAATAGGATTCTAAACAAGGAAGCAAGGATTCGAACCACAGACGTCAAATGAATAGCCTACTGATAACAATTTGGTGGTAAACTAGCCGCGTCTGGTGGACCAGTTTTTCGGTATAAAACCAAACTACAAAGAATGCATTTTCTAAGTCAATTTTATCACTTGTCAACGCTTGAAATGGGACGATTCGTCTTTGCTCTTGTCGTGGTCTTCCTTGTTGCCATTGGCAGCACAAACGGTGAGATATAGGCAAATTTAGGAGTTCTGGCAAAATAGTTTTGCGTTTGGTATACCAAAGTCTTGAATGGATTTGTAGTTTTTAACTCATCACAATGTAAGTAAATGAATTCAGGGTATAAAAATGAGTTGAGTCAATGAAGGTTTAATAAAATAACAATTATAAATTATATTTGGAAAATAACTGAATTGTTTAAAAATCTAAAAAAACAACTATATACTACGTTAGACCATTCAAAGCAAGAATCTATAGCCATAATTAACCAGTATAGAAAATATTTTAGAATTTTTTATGTCTTTACCCTGGTTTGCGTATTTTTTCTTCAAAATTTGGTTATGTATTATGTACATGTTTATGGAATTGTCTAAACAATATAGAGAAAATAATTAAGATTTTTACAATTGTACTTCAAAATATATTTAAGGGTGTTCTTACTTATTTTCAAAAATGAATCGATCAGTTTATTTGATTTAAGGCAAGCTCAGATCAACTTGAACTCAAGAACATGTGTAGTATTTTATTTAAAAAAAGATTGATACGTTTACCTCTTTTTGTTTATTTTTTCAGCTGACGCAAAGCCTGGTTCCTGCGAGAAACACGAAGGGTTCCATGCTTGCACTTTGGAGATGCGATATGGATTATGTCAAACTGATAGTGCTTGCCCTGGTGATCAAAAATGTTGCCCAGACAAATGTGGCTGGAACGGATGTGTTGACCCCAAATAGAAACATTTTGTACTTACACTATTAAGTACTTTTAGTTTACTTGATTTGTATGAAATTAAAATAAAATAGCCGGCAATTAAGGAAATCAAATTATCAATCACTCAACCAATCAGTTTTGGGCCGATGATAAAGATGATAGATTTCTCCTGTTCCTCCTAATTTTAAAAAACGAACGCTTCAACATTTGAACAAGGATTTGATATTACTAAAACCTCATCTTATTATTATTCCAACATACGGCTAACAGTAAACGTTCCAGGTTTCAAATTGTAAACAAGAATTTTACAATATTTATGATCCTACTCCCAAAATATGCCAGTCCTAAGACAGGCGTACACTAATGATCCTCTTCAAGTTTCTAGAACTGAATATTAAAAGTTTAATATTTTCAGTTTAATATTTTGTACTTTCACCTTCAATATACCGTTAGATAGCCCAAAACAATCTTTAATTTGTAAAGTGTTCTTAAAAATGAAAACTTACAATTAACTTACGAGCCACTGATTGCATGTAAAACTTATTTTTCAAGAGGTAATTGTTACTAATTGGTAATCTCACAATTAACCAATTAGGAGTCGTTTATAAGGTTACGGTTTTTGCTTACCCCCCTGAACACGACAAGTCTGATCTTCTTTAACTTTTTCATGTTGATTATGGCTTACGCAAAATGTCAAATAAACGATTGATTGATTTAACTTTTTTGCTAGTCTTCTGGGGAATTCGCTATTGTGCCTGACGACGCCCCATTCGCCGACGACTGCCTTTTTTTAAGCAGCGAAGCTAAAGCTACTTTATTACTTTATAAATTACAATTTCTCAAGTGTGAAATATATCTTACCCTACACATTTGTTCACCATTCAACAACAGTTGTTAATTGGACATAAAACATTAAGTAATGATTGATTAAATCCAAATGGAGTTTCCAATAATCGCTTTTCCTGACAAGATTAGGCACTCAAATTTTGTGGAGATTTCATCATGCACGAAAAAGTTTGAGCACATTTTTCAGAAGTCAGGATTTGAAAAATCGAGTGATGGAGTGTGAACGATTTCCCCAGTTTTCTCGGCGGCAAAAAATTGTAACTACAATTGGAATTTACTTTGGTAACGTGTGTCTGGTAAGTTGCTAAGGTTCTTTTCAAAACAACACTGACTGAAATTCAAATAATTTTTGCTAAAAGCAAAATTATAATTTATACATTAACTTGTAGAAAAATTTTTCTTTAAATATTGGAATATTTATAAAAAGAAGTAACATTATATTCATCTGATTACTTGTTCTTGAATCAATTCTTAATGATGGTATGTTTAGGCGTTGGGTATGAATGCCTACTCCCCGGCAGTGGTCGACTTTGCAAACAAATATGAAGTAAGTGTGGAAGAAGTTGCCATTGTCTTTACCGTGTTGACGTTTAGTTACATGGTTGGAGCATTACTAGGTAACAGCAATTTAACATGTAACAAATGCATAGTGAAGCAATTGCAAAATTTAACTTATGTTTGCTAGCCAGCTACATTTTCAGGTTCCTGAATCGGCAACTTGGAGTCATTTTGTGCCTTGCTGGTATTGGAACAGCCCTGTGCCTCACGCCATATTGCCCTTCGATTACGACCCTTTACACACTTGCAGGGCCCCTTGGGGTCTGCAATGGCCTTTACGATGCCTCGCAAGTGGTTTGGGTCATGGAAATGTGGCAAGCAGAGCAACCCCACCTTTCATTCAGGGTCAACATTTGTTCTTTGCTTTAGGGTCACTCCTACCTTCCATATTATTGGGCCCCTTCTTATCAAAAGCTGACCCTACACCTTTATTGTCTAAGGCTCTCACCGAAAATTCGGCCATGTGGATACCCTTTACCATCGCAGGGGTCATAGTGACCCTCGCAGCGGCAAGTCAGACATATCTGTTTATATTTCAGCGATATTTGCCACCACCACCAGAAGATAGAACAGATCAACAAGAATTTACTAAAAGTGGCAAACCAGTGCAAGCGTTGGGAACAAAGGAAACCAATTTTGAAATTGAAACAGACCAAATTGATGAAAACAGAACTAATCTATGGCTGAGTCCTAAATATTTAAAAGTGACGTTAATTGTTCTTTCGGCAAATTTTCTTGGATTTTACCAAGGAATGGAAATGGTTACAATGCAATTTATTTCGACGTTTGCACAATTTGGAGAGCACAATTTATCCGAAGCTGAAGGGGCCAGTGTCATGACTACATTGACGGGGACTTATGCCCTTGGTAGAGGACTTGGAATTTTCATAATTTTGAAAATTGGAGCGCAATTTATTTTGGGAGGAAATTTACTCATTACAATTATATCAAGTCTAGCTTTACTTGCGTTTGGAAATTCTACATTTGGTTTATGGGCGTCAGTTGCCTTACTTGGTATTGGATTTTCCACAGTGTATCCTAGCTACTGTGCTTATATTGAACGACATTTAGAATTTACGAATGCTGTTGGTTCCATTATGCTCGTAAGTGGATCGTTGGTAGCTTCAATATTCCCAATTGTAATTGGTAAGCAGATAGAGCAGAACGCAAATGTACTAGTTTATGTAAACTTGTTCTGTGTAGGAGTAACTACAATAGCATTGATAGGAGTATTAAAATTAACTTATAGAAGACAAAAATAGTGTATTCAATCGGCAGTATTTTAAGTGTATAAATAAAAATATTTTACTATAATTTAACGCAATTTATTGAACAAAAAAGTCACGGTGTTGCGGAATCAGGAAGGTTTGGCGACCCATGAAGAGTGCAATTCATTTAAGAAATAATTAAGGCATGACTATTGGGCTGCATCTAAAAATTATAATTGTTTTATATTATCAAGTGCAGTTGGATTTTTATTCTGAGTTTTGAAAGCGTTTCCCGTTTTCTCAATAAATAATGCCACTGTGCATAATTTTACCATATCCCGGAAATCAAGTCAAAGTTTTGTGGCAACTAAACTTGTCTGTGTCTCCACTTGCTGTACTGAAGCGGTTGGTGTGAAACTATTTTCAATTTTTGCAGCTAAGAATACAGAATAGAATGACACAATTTCAAAACTTTGTTTTCTTCTCGATTGTGTACGCCGCTGCTACATCGGTAAGTGTACTCAAACTGTTGATATACATACCTGAAGTTATGTTGTCATCAATTGACTAACAAATTGACTTGTAGAACAGTTAAACTTAAACTTATAAATTTCCTTACGTATAGAAAAAGAATTTGAAATTGGACCGATATATTTTTTTTACTACGAAATTTTTTACTTTATTTACTCAATTAGTTGCCGAAATTGTACCTCCAATATAAGTCCCGATCTAATATTAACTAATCTAATCAGAGAACCGGAAAATATTTCTTAAATTGTAAAACAATTTGTTGAATTGTTGAAATCAGTTTAAATTTCGGAATTTTTATACACTGAAAATGTTTCCCATTCAAAAATCGTAGAAGTAGATGAAACAAAGTTTCTTGTTTGACATGAATTAAGTAGAACATATTTTCTTGAATAAAATTTTCCAATATGCTACGAAAATCTTGTAAAAACATTTGTATTTAGCGTTGAAAGTAAAATATAAGACGGGTTTCCATTACAAGCCATGTCTCTAGCATAAGCAGGAGTGTGGGCTTCCAAATTTTATTAATGGCACGGGCTTATATTTGGAAAGTTAAATTAATGCTACGATTAAAGTTACTTTTTTTCCATTTCCAATGTTTTTATATAGAAAAACAAAGTGGCCAACCCGTCTTAATAATAATAATTGCTGCTCTAAATTAAAATTTTTTCTACACATAATTTCTAGAAGCTTCCTATGTTATGCTGTAGTTTACAGCGTGGTAGAAGCGTATAAAATATAACAATTTCAAAATCATCTTTTTTCTCTTATAGTATGGAATTCTCTTCGATGGCGAGTGCTAATGATTACTTTACTTATACTGCATAAACTTTTGTTATTGACGCAAATGTTCAAGTCAATGTACACCTATGCACTTATATAGCTATTGAATAAAAAAATACTGAAAACAGTAATTATTATTCTGAAAACTTGATCATTGGTTACCTACAATTGTGTGACATTTCGTCCCAGATTCTTCAAAGCAACTCAATTTTTCTATTTTCTAGGATGGGATCGCTTTATTTTATAGCGACATTTAAAAAAAAAATTTAAACTAAGTTTGTAATTAAATATTATTTATTTTCTTACAAACAGGACGGTTCAAATTCAAATAGTTTCGTGTTCGACAAGAATTTCGTTGGCGTAGAATTTTCACCCTACGCAAAGCTATGGGAAAACGGCACCATTCCACCTTTGGATTCATACACATTTGAAGAAGTAAAAGAAATGCTTCGTTTAGTGTCCACTAGGTTTAATAATATAACAACATTTGGAATGGGTGTAACTGGTAATTGTAAAAGTTTTTAGGATACTTTTACATTTTAGAATATAATAATTTCGAAAACTGTTATATATAATAACTTTTGGATAGCAACAAATTGGAACCGTGCCTGGAACCGAACAAATGCAGAATGCTTAGTTTCGTTGGCCGCATCTCAGCTCAATTACGAGAGCGGAAAGCTAGTAGTCAGCATGACACAAGGAATTAAGGAAAATTTAAACTTGAATGCAGATGAAACTGAACACAAGAACGCATTTACGGCAGCGGAATTTGCAAATTCTGTGTATCCTGGGACAGTGTGGAGCGTTTTGTATGCTCCAGGATTGGCTAAAGTTACAGAAAAACTACTAAAAGGCAAAGAAAGAGCAAGAGCGCTTGGAATACAAATCGGAACCAGAATGGAGTACTGTGACAGTCTGTCATCGTTCACAGGAACTATGCGTAAAGATGCTGAAGAATACGTACAATTCTTCGATTACGTAATATGTAAGGCAGAGTCAACGCTCAAGGAAATTACTTACGGCCCATACGAAGCGGCCCGTCTGCTCGCTAAAAAATTTGAAGCAAATAATGTCGAACTTAAAAAAATGGATCCGAATATTACCGTTCTGTTTGGTGAGATTAGTTGGTCAAGTCAAGGAACATATGTTGGCATGGACTCAGAATTGTACACCGTTAGGAATATGTATGCCTTCTGGACGGAAGTGGCAAAGTGGGCTGTTGCAAAAGGTCACCGTGTCCATATGTACGAAGCATTTGACCAACCTTACCAATCTTACTTTGATTCCGATAATCCGCAGCAAGCCGCAATGAGGCTTGGTACTAATAGCCACAAGGGATTGTGGAGACGAACAGACAACGCAAACATTTCAGCCTATTTTGAAAAAATATTAGGTATGTCGTAGCTTTGAAATTGATTAGCTATGATGGTATTAAATTTATGTGTGCATACTTATGGGTATTTTAATTTTAAAATCTGATTCCTCCTGTTTAGGACTGGCTTGTTTGGCTGGTCATAAGTAAACTAACTCTTCACGCAAATTGTATATGGTTAATTATTGTAAACTATAAACTTAGCACCACAATCAGAAGTAAACTGGACCATATGGGAAGATTCAGGAAACAAAGCAGCCGCTAATGATTTACTCTTCTATATTCCACTAATAGTTCTTGTTCCTACCATATGCATTGTTGGATTAGTATGCACATATTCGATTTACAAGTTACAAAAAGCTAACGTAAGTTGTTGTTTATACAATTGTTGTATCAGATGTACCAATAATAACCACTAATAACAATTTGCTAATCTAGAACACAATTTTAAAATTAACTGATGCCGAAGTGCGAGATTTCCTGCAAGGAAAGCCTCGGAGCCAGACGTCGAGCATTGCTGACATAGAAACAACGGCAAAAAATATGCCGTATAATTCAGATTTTGAAATAAGAAAAGCTAAAATTCACATTGGTATATACGGAGCGCTTGTGACTGCGAAGCGCAAGCTAGATACTAAGTTCTAAGATTTATGTATTTCCAGACGAAAACAAATTATTAGGCCAAGGAGAGTACGGATGTGTTTACAAAGGAAAAGTTGAAATTCATGGAAGAGAATTGGATGTTGCGTTGAAAACAACAAAACCTCATACCACTACTTTGCAATTGACAAATTTACTTTCTGAGTTAAAGTTGATGATATACATTGGAAACCACTCAAATATTGTTCAGCTAGTAGGCGCCCACACCACTGAAATGCAAAAAGGTAATTTCTTTATTAAGAATCTCGTTTAAAAGTTGTAATAAATTTGCTTTCCAGGAATTGTTTATATTGCAATGGAGTACTGTAGCAGAGGCAGTCTGGAATACTTGCTTCGAAACAACCTGGTTTTAGTTGTAAAGTAAGTTTAAATAAGTTAATATTTTATTTTGAGTTTAACTGGCAGAATATGCTTTTTCATACAAAAATTAATAATGGATCCTAAATTGGTAATTATTGGTCAAAATTTGAATCAGCATTTTTAGGAACTTACGAAATCAGGCTAATATAATTATTATTGCTCCACATTATTTATTTAAAGCAAAACAAGACCGCCCTTGGACATGTGGAATTATATTCTGGGTCCTGTTTTCCTAAGAAAGGCTTGTTTGGCTAGTCTTGTGTAGAAAAACTACTTTTCTAAATCAATATCTGAGGCAAAAGAAAAGCCCATCTATTGCTCTAAAGGAAGTGTAAAGAGTTTTTGTGCGAACATAGAAATAGCCGTTATGCATATAACGACGAATTCACATATTCTCGTGCTCATGTATATAGATCAGAAAGTTGGGAAGCGAAACATGAAAATGAAAAGGAACCAGTAACCCTGTCGCAGCTGAATCACTGGTCAAGGCAAATTGCAAATGGAATGGGTTACCTTGCAACGAAAAATGTACTGGCGTCGTATAATTTGTGAGTGCAACTAAGGGAGGTAGTTGAAAATATTGAAATTGTAGGTAATACATGGAGACTTAGCAACGCGCAACGTTCTCATTGCAAATGACAACACCGCCAAAGTCTCCGATTTTGGATTATCACGACGTCTATTTGAATACACGGAGTACGTAAAGAAGTCGCAAGAGCCCTTACCGTGGCGTTGGATGGCACTAGAGTCTCTTCGCTTCCTCCAATTTTCCACTAAATCGGACGTTTGGTCGTTTGGAGTAACACTATGGGAGATATACAGCATGGGACAAGTACCCTACGTGGGACTATCCTGGGATACAACATTAGTAGACAAGCTGGTGCAAGGTTTACGACTTCCAATTCCGCAGAATGCTCCATTTGAAATGTAAACAGATTATGTTACAGATTATATATTTAGAAATAGCTTCCGGTCAGAGTTCTTTATTTCCGATCAGACGTACCAGCTTACCTAGTTGCTGGGACTTGAACCCGGAAAACCGTCCAAATTTTGAGTGCATTGCGAAATGGTTTCCTACTTGAAGCTATACATCTCAAGTTTTACTACAGTCTTGGAACAAATTTAATAACATATAAATTTAAATGTTGAAACAGTCACATTTCATTAGTATTTAGCAAGCTACTAATTTGTCTTACAGATTCTGCACTGATATTAGTATAAGAATTGAATGTGTCAACTGATTTTTTTATTAAATATGGGCGATTGCAATAAAGGAAGGTTTTATGTTTAAGATTATCTATACCACACTTTTATTTCCCAAATTACATTGTTTAATTGACACGGTTTGAGCTAAAGCACTTGTCGAATAATGCAGAGGACTATAGACAGAGCAGAGCTGGAAATTTTGGCTAACTAAAGAAGAATATATTTGTAATCTTGCTGACTTTCCTAATAGAATTCCCTTGATTTACAAATAAAAATTTGCAGCAAAGTTCTCTACGGAAGTTTTCAGGTATTAACGCATATATAATCACAATTCATCGTAAGTGGATTGAAAAAGTCCACTAAATTCTGAAATGAAGGGCGTTTATTTGGTTCGGAATCCCAGCACTGCATCATCTTGATGTAACTGAAATAAATAAACAACTCATGAATTCCTAAATAATAAGCAAGTTTTGTCGATGCATTAGCTACATGCATTCTACTCAATACTTTCAACGTAAGTATACTTAGGTTAATGTTTTGCGTATAGTTGTTTATTTAAGGAGCTTTTCAATGATATGTATTATGAGGCCTAAAATGGCTGCTGCAGAAATAGAACAAATAGGAATCATAATTTCAAAACTCCTTGCATTTTATTTTCAGTTCCCCTTGTATACCAAACTTGGCATAATTTCCAAGTGGAAACCATTTTTATCATCACTTCTTACATCATATCTGTAGAAAGTTTTGGTGAAGCCAATCGCAAGCCAGCAGTGAGATCGTCTGGAAATTTGGCATCCCAAGAGAGACCCGAGTAAGGCAAGTCTCCCAGACTGTAAATTTCCCACATTGTTACACCGAACGACCATACGTCTGATTGGGTAGAAAAATTGAGAAACTTTAAAGTTTCAATGGCCATCCATCGCCACGGTAATGGGTCTCGCGTACGCTTTACATATGTTGATTGTTCATACAATCGGCGAGATAACCCAAAATCAGTGATTTTTGCAATGTTGTTCTTGGATATCAAAATATTTCGCGTTGCTACATCACCGTGGACTACCTGCAAAAAGCAATAATTGATCTAACTACGCTACAAAAAAAAAGTTAGACGCTACCTTTTTTGTCGCAAGGTGATTCATTCCTTGAGCAATTTGGAAAACCCATTGTGAAAGTTGCGGTAGTATGTTGGTTTGCGTTGAATCAAAAAGATCTGCGTATTTGGAAGTATCACTAGCCCTGAAATAAATTAAATCATTGTAACTAATCCAAGTCCGATTTCAAAAAGGAAATAATTTCATATAATAATCTAAAATGATACAAACAAAAATTACCATCCTTGAGAAGTATAATGGAGCCCAACATTTAAGCATCTCAAAATTGCTTCCAAACTCCCTTTCTCACAGAATTCGGCAGCCATGTATACCACACCTTTTCGACCAAAGCAAAATTGGTTTTATTACACATGCTTATAGTGAACATTTGAAATTGATATTTACCAATAGTGATTTCTTCGGTGTAGGCCCCAATCAACCGAACAATATTCGGATGGTGTCCTATATAAATCATGAGTTTTATTTCTGACAATAGCCTCCTTAGATGCTCCAGCGATCCGATAGATTTAGTTGTTTTTACTGCAACATCTTGAAAGTTTCCGTCAATGTTTACCTTGCCCTTTAACACCAATCCGTTTACTCCATTTCCAAGTACATTTTCATAATCTGTTCAAGTTTTGTAAGCATATCAGTTATCACGTTGTTATTGAAATTAACTTTAATTTGGTTTAAGATAACTTCTATGAGTTTCAATATATATTTTAAAACAATAGGGTAACAACAAGCTAAACTAGCAGCGCGTTTTTGCTTTTCAGAAGTTAATATATAGATAAAGAAGTCCGTAGTAGGGAAAGAATACCTAGAAATAAAAATAAATTTTGCGTCCTAGAACAGGCTTGTTTGGCTGGTTAAGCAGGAATTTAGGACAAGAAAACTTTCCACAATTTTAAAGATAGAATTAAAACCTGGAGTTTTTCAGAATATGTATTGATGAGCTTACCAATTTCTAAATTGTCTTTTGTAAGTTCATACTCTTCATTGTAGGGCAAATTGTCACAATTTAGTTCATTGTTTTCACTGCTGTCTTTCCGAGAGCCTTTTCTGAACTCTTGAATTTCAGTGCTTGTCAAATATTCTATGTTACTCTGCATCAAACCAAATTATTTACATTACTTTATCTGAAAACAATTTTAATTTACATACCTTGGCAACTTTTAACTTGTAGATTACAAAAATTAAGCCCAGGGCTGTAAGAATCAGTAATGGAACTAATATGGCAATGGCAATAACTAAAGATGTGTTGGATGCATCGACTAAGTCAACCGTTTCATCATATTCAAATTCTTCTTCGGGTTCTGACATAAAAAAAATGGAAATCAACTAGCTTAAATTTTAAAACTAAAGTATTTAAATTACCTAAATATTTTTCGACAAACCCAGACTCTGTTTTCTTCCACCATCCGTAATGACTTCCGGCTCCGTACCTTCCATTTGCATCATTTCTGTTGGTAATTGTGTAGTTTGATTTATATGGTTGATCAAATGCTTCATGCAACACGACATCTATCTTGTTCTCGCTTGCTAACTTTGCCACTTCAACCCAATACCGATACAGATTTTGTGTAGAACTAGAACTAGCAGGGCCAAACTCACTTTTTCCCAAACTCGGCCAGCCCAAGTCGCTCAAAATAAGCCGATGACTTGCGTTATTTAAACCAAATATGTTGAAACCCGTCTCAGAGAATATTGAGTTGTACTTTTCGGTTAGTTGACTTGCGGCATATACTGGTCCATTTTGCATATCAGCTTCATTTGGCTTCGTAGGACATACAACGTAATTGAACTCCATCAAAAACTTCTTCAGAAACTTGAGATGAACACCAGCCCATTTATTGGAAAAGGCAGGATCGCATGATGGGGATTTAATGCCTAGCTTGAGTTGCTCGTCTGATGACTTCCCCTTAAATTCTTCCACGGCCGCGTGAAGTTGTATGAATTCTGCTGTAGTGAGTGAGTCGATATCAAATGTTAAGCTAGGAACGGTTCCAGCGTAGATTTGATTTGCTTGAATCGCAGATGATATAGCGTTTTGCGTCTCACCGGTATTTGAAACGCGGACTCCTTGCAAAACAGTTAAGAGAAGCGTATTGGCCTCTTTGTTCAATTGCGCAGCGGCAGTTGCAACCAAGGAAATGGAGTCACGCTGAACCAGGTGCTTGTTGAAATTGTTCTCTGAAAAATTTCAGAAAGTAGTTTCAAAATTTACGAAGTTTAAAAAAAAGATTTACGTACGACTTAACTGTATTTCTGATTGCTAGTTTAATCAAATTTACCTTTCATTCCAAATCCAAATGTATAAACTTTGTGGAATTTGGCCGATATCACTTTTAGCATTATTTTAATTTCTTCTATGTTGTAGCTTTCAAGCGATGGAACGGTTCCGCTTGCCCAAGGACCCACATAAGGGGAAAACTCAATGCCGACGTATGTTTTGTCGAAATTTAATGAAGGTGTAATTGACTCAGCCTAAATACAAATGTTGATTCTAAATGACGACTGCATATGAATGCCGACATATAAACAAGTCTCAAACAGTTTACATGCGTTAGGAATATTTCTCATTGTAATAATAATAAAATAATTGTAACTACATTAGTAATATTTCTCATTCAATTTGAAGTAAAGTCAGTATTTAATTAAAGCATTAAATTAAGGGTATATACAAAGAAGCCAAACTTCATTAATTCTTATATTATCATATATTCTTATAATTTCATTAACAAAAGTGTATCAACACTTACTAACCTGAAGTAAAGGCAGAAATAAGAGTATTATTTTGTGGTCAGTCATCTTCACCTGTATGTTCAAATGGAAGGCAACTTTGAAAG
>VYYI01002520.1:0-14641 GCA_021029175.1 Bilobella aurantiaca | reverse complement strand
TGCTAATGTAGCAGCTTCCCTTTCACTACCTTTACTTCGTACTGCCTTTTCTTGATACTCCTTTTGCGTTTGAAGGAAATCTTTAATCATGCTATTTCCTTCTGCTAACTTCGATTTGGAATCGTCTCCAGAAGTTGCTGGGATTTCATTTTGCACATCCTTACTTTTGCTGGATTGCTTCATTTCCTTCCGAAGTTCCCTGACTTCCTTCTTGATTGCTTCTAATTTTCGCTTCTTTTCCATTTCCTCGTCTTTGCCCAAATAATATTCTCCCTCATCTGAATCACCGGCAGCAACATTGGCAGAAGCTTTTTGAGTCTTCGGGTTTTCTTTTGAAGATTCCTTGCCCTTCCTCTTCAATTTACTACGAACAGACTCGAGGGACAATTCATTGTCTCTAAAATATTTAGCGAAATGTATATTGTGCTGGATATATGTACAACAATCTACAGCATTTCAAAACAAAAATAGTTAATACCCTTACGCTTGGTCACCATCTTGCTCTCCCTCGCTGGCGCTGTCGGACTTTTTCCGTTTCTTACTGTCAACGTTCGATCCGATATCAACCGCTTCTGAACTTAACTTAGGATCATTTGCCAAATCGTGACTGGACTTCCCTTTGGTATAGGCCTTGACGATCGCTTGGTCACCATCTTGCTCTCCCTCGCTGGCGCTGTCCGACTTTTTCCGTTTCTTACTGTCAACGTTCGATCCGATATCAACCGCTTCTGAACTTAACTTAGGATCATTTGCCAAATCGTGACTGGACTTCCCTTTGGTGTAGGCCTTGACGATTTCATTGACTTCACCTTCATCCTCCTCTGCCTCTTCTCCAAATGAAAGAAGTTTGTAATTCCTTAAAAAAACATGTATTTAAGAAAGCTGAAAGAATTAACAAATTCAAACTAACGATAAATGTCAAAAGCTCGTATTTGTTAACAATTGATTTACTTCGTAGCAACGGCTGACTTCTTTTCCTTTGTCTTCTTCTCCTTTTTTATAATCTCACGAGGAATAATGTCATCAAAAGGGTTATTCAAGATCTTGGCTCGTAGTATTTTGTAAGGATATGCAGGACGTTCATCCTAAGGCAAAAAGAAAAGAGGTAGGTGTAAAAAAAACTAGAAGAGTTGAGATCTAAAGATTTAAGATTTCATTTAATTCAAGCATTTGACACTCACGGCATCTGTCTCCCCCTCTCCAAGTTTAATCATATTATAAATGGTATTCCCTCCAACCTTCCCGAAAATCGTGTGTTTGCCTAAACAAATGTCATAAAGCCGGTGACGGTAATTGATTCCTAGAAGTGTTTGTTATACCTTGAAGCTCGGGTGTTGGACCAAGCGTAAAAAAGAATTGAGATCCATTATCATCTCTTCCTGCATTTGCCATTGCAACCAGTCCTCGACGAGTAAATCGTAATCGAGAATGTATCTCATCCTATTTATGTAATGTTCAATAAAAATTATTTCAGTTCGATGATTTTTATTAACTAGGAAAGAAACTTACCTTGAATGGTTTTCCCCAAATAGAGTTACCGCCTGTACCATCCCCTCGCGGACAGCCACCCTGCACGATAAATTCTATGAATAGAAATATCATTATAGGGCTGGCTCTGGCTTAGCTACTAAATTGTTTTTCGACATTGTAATAAGGTCTTTCTGACCTTTGACTAATCGATGAAAAATTAGATTATCGTAGTATCCTTCCATACCTTCAAAATTAAACAAGCATTGAATAACCATCATCAAATGGTTAAAATAATGTTATTCATGTAATACCTAGGTAATAATGATTACCCTGCTGGATTGGACCATACGGTACGCAATGTTATTTTCCATAAGGTTTTGTTTTTAAGGTTTCGCGCAGAGAAATTTATCCTTCTACTGGCTGCACTGGCTCTGAAATTTTCTTTTGCGTACCGTAGGCTCCAATCCACCCGATTACCTACATAGTTGTACAAAGTTTCTGCATGCCTTCGGAGCCTCTTTTGACCAAAGCTCAATGTCAATGTCCCCAGCAGTCGTTTCCAGCAGTACCTTCATGGGTTAAGTCAATTTGGATTTGCAACACCGTTTATAATAATCATCATCAGTATCATTACCAGTAATCAAACTTCGATCGAATGTTAGTTCGAACGAAATCAACTTACCTTACCACTCGTCGGTGGCTCTTGAATATAAATGTTACTCATAATCAGTTAATGAATTAATTAATGATAGATATTCCAAAGTAATTAACTACGTACTAGTAATATTTTAATTGTTAAATTGAACCAAGATTAAACTTGTAAATTCCTCAGTTATCGAACATGAAAAATTGTTTTTGTTTTCATTGAACTTTCAACTTTGAATTTTCTAGTTTTCGCAAATATCGCGCCAGTTGTTTAACCCGTCTTTTGAATTTCTAGAACAATAAGAAATCTAGTAATTTAGTAATTTGGCATTTCTACGAAACAAGCTAGTTAACTAATTAAGAATAAATAAAATAGAAAAATAAATAACTTGTTCTTTCTTTAACTAAACTGAATTTTAAGAGAATGATATTTGATAATACTTGAAAATTGCAATTGCAACTGGAATTCAGTTCAATACGATATAGTCCATTTTATTTTCAGAATGTAATAAAAAATAAACGCTCACTTTTAGCGTAAACGAAAATGTAAAATAACCACTTTGTGAAATTCAGAGCGGCGAAAATATCGTCAATTACATTTACAACTTCAATCCAAAATGCTTGATCGAAACCTTAGCAACAACATTGGTCGTAAGTGATGCCATCGTCTCCATCTGCGCAGAAGTAACTGTTGAAAGTACATGGGTGCGGACAATGGCGGACATTTTGTCCGCAAGGGGATTCTTCACACTTTTCGTCCGGCAATGGCTTGCTCCTGAGTCCAGCGTTAATTAGCCTGGACGAATAGAGGCCCATTCCTGGAAGACCAACGCTCCCACCCCCAAAAAAATCAGCCTCTGCCCAAAGATCCACAGATTACGTGGCGTGACCGCTAATTATTATTGCCAGCGATTTGGAACTGATGATTTCGAAGTTTTACTGCTAACTTTAGACTAGCTTACCTTCAGGAGTCACAGGAGTGATTGGTACGAGAAGTATCATAATAAGAACGACAAGCCATGCGCGAAATTGTATCAAATAAGTGGCCTTCCTCATTTCCTAGATATCGATCCAAGACGAAATTGAAAAAAATACACGGTGTTGTGGAAGCGTTGCTGACAAACGAATCACTGATTTCGTTGCTGATATTTCTAGGGATTTAAATATAATTCGAAAGAACTAGCGAAGTACCCCAAATGAACTTATATAACATACGAATGGGTGGGATGTAATAACTGAGCTAATAGGTCAAAAATTCCTTTGGCTTCTAACAATGGAGATGCATTGCGAAGAAAGAAAAACATTTTTTTAACTAAGAGTGTAAGATATCAATAATATTTAATACACACATTTTTTAGCTTGATAATGCACTGGGCCTCCATTATCATTAAGTAAAATTCTTTGTAAGTTGGAGAAAACTTATATTCATTTTTGTTAAAATAATGTTTTATTATAGGTGTAGTTTAAGCTAACCATGCATGATTTGCATCTTTCACTGTTAAGATCAAGGAATAATATTCTTTTTATTTGGTTAAACGTAATTCTAATTTTAAATTTTGGCGAAGATGGTCGTTGTAGTTCTTGGAAATCATAATTAGCCACATGCATTAGTTTACGGGCAACAGGAAATACAGTTGTCTAAAATTTAAACTCTAACTTTCAAAAAGTTTCCCCGATGCGTCGACTGTGACCGTTTTCCACGAAACTTCCGATTTAGAACATGTCGCCGGATCCTTGAAAACTTTGAGGTCAAACCAACTTTTAGGATTTTTTATAAGGAAACTTATTTAAATGCGGTTTGAGTCCATTTAAATGCGGATATGATCATGCAGCGGGTCTCCAAGTTATAAACTTCCGCGGTTTTCCACCCTTAAAACATTAATTTTTTAAATAAAATTCCGAAGTAGAAAATGGACAGTAAAAGCGTCAATCCAAGAGTATACTCGGTAAATAACCTGAAACTAAGCAACCCAAAAGAATAATTTCGAAATATTTTTGATTAATTCTTGAATAATTTTGAAACAAAATTTTGTTTTAATATTCAAAGAATTCTCCAAGGCCGATCGAAATGGACAACTTGGGAGCATCTACCGAGCCTATATCTTATGACATGGAACGTGACTTTGTTGACGATCAAAGAATCGCTGGAAAGGAGTCCGGCATGGTTGGGACAGAGGTCAAGCCCGAACCGGTAGTACCCAAGGACACGGACAAGTACTCCATGTACTACGAAATTGACGATG
Organism: Bilobella aurantiaca; assembly: GCA_021029175.1. Classification (NCBI taxonomy): domain Eukaryota; kingdom Metazoa; phylum Arthropoda; class Collembola; order Poduromorpha; family Neanuridae; genus Bilobella; species Bilobella aurantiaca. The sequence goes on along the minus strand of VYYI01002520.1, from coordinate 10,283 downwards.
CAAGTTCTATTTTTTATGATGATTTTGAAACGTATTTAAAAATAATAATTTTAATAATTTCAAATGACCATCTTCTAATTTATAGGTACCATCAGTGTTTGCAACATTCTTCCTCTCGATGCAGGTAACGGCGGTACATCGTATTAAATTTTAATTTATAAAACGATTATATTTAAAACTATTTTTTTTAATATTTAGGTGTATTTGATGATGGCTGCAACTGCCATCTCAGGCCCATACATCTTAACCGAAAAAATGTGTATGGCTGACGATGATGAGGACAAGGCCAAAGTAAAGGCCTCCATTTTTGTTTTCAAAATTTAAAATTTAGAATTTAAATTTTTATTATTTAAAATCTCCAACAAATAATATAAGTGTCACGTCTAAAGTTAACCGCTTTTTTCAGGTTGTAGCAACTTTTATGCTCGTGTCAGGACTAGTAACAATACTTCAGGCTAGTTTCGGAACGAGGCTGCCAATTGTCCAAGGAGGAAGTGCGGCCTTCCTAGTGTCAACATTGGCCATTTTGGATCGCTGGGACCCCCAATGTCCAAAAGGAGCCGTGGATCCTGTGACACGACAAGAAAAATGGCCCTGGCAAGAACGGTACTTCTTTTGAAATAAAAATAAAAAAACACACTGAGCATTTTCCAAAGGTGGCGTTTCTTCAATTTCAGAATGCGTGTTATCCAAGGGGCAATTATTGTAGCCTCCATCTTCCAAGTAGTCTTTGGATTTTGCGGTAAACATTATAAAATTATTATTACTTTTTCTAAAATCTAAAATCATATTACAAAATAGGATTTGTTGGACTAATATTGCGGTATATTACACCACTTACCGTTGCACCATCAATAATGATGATTGGACTCTCTCTGTTTGGAATTGCTGCAAAGCCAACAATGTCCAACGTTTGGATTTCCTTTCCGTATGAAGAATGTATTTTTAAGGAGTAGTAGTTAAGAATTAATTTTTGTTACACTTTTAGAACAATTATTCTAATAATTATCCTGAGTCAATATTTTCGAGACTTCAAAATTCCCATCCCGTTTACAAAATCACCGAAACGAAGAGGGCACTTGACGTACAAAGTTTTTCAAAGTTTGCCGGTAATTGAGCTTAATTATTAGAATAAATTAAAAAGTTTTTTATATAATTTTTTTGATGCAATGAATGACAGATTCTTCTGGGCATGGCTATTATGTGGGCCGTTTGTGGAATCCTGGAGAAGAGCGGCGTCATTGAGGCCTCAAAACCTGGCTCAACAGATTTAACAATTCTGCACAAATCCCAAGCTTTCTATGTACCATATCCTGGTATCTTTTTAATTTTTACTTATTTAGAAAACAAAAGTTTAAATTTAAAATAATAATATTGAATTCAGGTCAATGGGGTGCTCCAACTGTTCGGGTGGGGGCAGTATTTGGAATCTTGGCAGGGGTCATTGCAGGAATAATTGAATCCATCGGAGACTACTTCGCATGCGCAAGACTTGTTGGTAAATTTTTTAAAAAGTAGCTACTGTATTAGCTGTTAATTTTAAATTTTGTAGGTGCAAAGGCCCCACCCCTTCACTCAATCAACAGAGGGATTTTTATCGAAGGCCTTGGCTGCATTGTGGCGGGAGTTTGGGGTTCTGCAAGTGGCACGACATCGTACAGCGAAAACACGGGGTCTATTGGGGTCACTCAAGTGGGTTCGCGCCGTGTAATTCAAATTGGTGGCGTCATTATGGTGGTCCTATCAATTTTTGGAAAAGTCAATGCCTTGTTCGTTAGCATTCCGGAACCAATTATTGGGGCCTTCCTTACGGTCGCTTTTGCAATGATCACTTCTGTGGGAATTTTAAATTTGAAGGGCGTGGACCTCTCTTCCGCCAGAAACTTATTTGTGATTGGCTTTTCCGTATTCTTTGCTCTTGTAAGACTCCGAAGTATTTAAAAAATTCATATTTGGATTTTTTACATTTAATATATTAGTATATTTTCAATTCGATGTAAATTTCAGTCCTTGTCACAGTGGATGGGCAGAGATGACGTTAAGAGTACACCTCTACTGCAAAATGAAGCCTTAAATGAAATGCTGACTATTTTATTACGAACGGGAATGTTCCTTGGAGGGCTGTTTGGGTTTATCCTGGACAATACAATACCTGGTACATTTTTTGGCGGAAGTGTTTGAACAACTGTTTTAACGGTTTACCATGTAATATTCAACCTTAGGTACAAGAAAAGAACGTGGATTAGAAGAATTGGGAAGAAAATTTTGGAAATGCAAGGCCGAACCCTGGAAATATGGAGGATTCGTATGACTTGCCATTTGTCACGTTCCATTTGCAGAAGTATGATTTTTTTTTTAGTTTTTTTTAATTGAAACATTATAATAATTCTTCGTTTTGTTTCAGACACAAATTTACAAGCTGGATTCCAATTTCGCCAACATATGATCAAGATAATTACATAAGACTTTTTGCTCCAATTACTTCAAGAATATCAGGAGCATGCAGCGCAATTTCTGCGCAAATACGAAGAGGGCTCCAACGAATTGGACTCTTGAAAACACATTAACATTTTGCTTCGACAATTGATCAAAGTAAACTACAGTTATTTGCTAATTAAAGTTTTTGATTATTTTAATTTTAATATTAACAAAATTAATTTTTGCCAGCCGGAAATTCCGCTATTACTCTCTTCAAGAAGATGTTGTATTTCTTCTTCCAGCGTTTCATATTCATCGCTTTCTCCTTTTCGCACATTGCGCTATACCTAGAGAAAGAAAGCCATTTAATACGTGAAAGCAAAAATATACGTTTTGAAGTTTTTTTTAACAAACTTGATTGAATTTATGGCCAGTTGCTTTAAAAAGCGAAGGTCGGCACGCTCCCCAGCCATTGCCATAAAGGTCATGTACCAATCATAGGAGAGGTTGTTTGTTCCAAGGGACCCTGCATCGTCGCAAGAAATTACCATTGGAAAGCCCTCACGGATGAACGGAATCGTTGGATGCGTGCGCATGTCCGCTGAACTCAGCTTAAGGACCTGCAACCTCAAAAAAAATTGGATTATGGTTCTGGAAAGTTGAAAAGGTCACGAGGTCAAAGGTCACCTGACTTGAAATGGGATTCACTTCCACACCAATTCCCTTTTCTTTTATACGATCGACGAGGTAGGGGCGGGCATTTAGCGCTGTGCCATGCCCTATGCGGGTTGCATTGAGCAAAACAGCGTCAAGAATATTGTCGTCAATTCGAGTTCCATGCCAGTCTTGGATTTAAAAAAATATTTTAAAATTGTGAACTTTTCTTTCATGAAGTGAATCTAAATTAGCTAAACCTGTTTCTCCAGCATGGAAAAAGAATTTGAGACCCTGAGCAGCTGCCTTCAGTAATTCAGTTTGGTAGAACTCTAATGGATTTGATAGATCTTCATGAAATGCCATATCGAATCCAGCCAAAAATTCTGGAAATAACTTCTTCAGTTGGATAGCGTCGGAAATTCTATCAAAGAATTTTTTATAAATTAAATCCTTATTTTTTATGTTTTTGGTATAATTTTAGTCTCTAATTTTTCGACCAGTTTACTTGATAGCCATTTGATCTGCCGGAATTACTCGTCGAGGAGAATAAATTAATCGAGCTCCCCAAAAATCAGGATGATCTGCTACGAATTTGTCTGTTACGTCACTATAAAGTTGTAATACTTCGGTCTCAGTTAGTGTCGGATTATCTTCATCTAGTCTGTAAAACTAAGAAAATTTAATTTTTTATTTATGTTTTTAAGATTTTATCGAAACTAAAGTCAATAAGTCTATTACAAATTCCAAAAGACTTCGAACTTCTATGTATTGACAGTTGTCATCGTAGAATTGTTGCAGAAGGTTATAAAAATATAATTTTGTGGCTTCTTCATAGCCGAGAATTCCGCCGGCCGTTATAATTGTATTCAAAAATACCCTCCATGCAGCATTGTTGTCCGGATAGTCCACTTAAAAACAAATTAAAAATGCTGTCTTATGGAAGCAGAAAATAAAAAATTTTGAAGTAAGAAACCTTCCGGAGTGTCAGTCAGTAGTCTCATTTTCCTGAGAAATATGTCATCAACAAATGCAGCACTGGAAGCGTTTTTTCTAAATTCTTCGACTAAAACCCAATCTGTCACGCAAAAATCAGCTACGGTCGGAGCCGTGAAAAATTCAAAACGTAAAACCGAATTTGAGTCCCAACACATGTACAGGTTTGCCATGCTTTTCGTCAATCCTACGGTAAATTCCATTGAACCACTCTGCAAATCATGGAGATGCAGTACTCCACCTAAAAAGCGACAATCAATATTAAAAGAAAAATAAGTAGGAGAAATAAAATAGTAAGGAAATGTACCTGAAAACTTTTTATTTTAAGAATTGACTTTATAACTGCTATAGTACAGCACTAATTGAAAATTTGAATCATACAGTTATTCATTTTTCGATAATTTTATTATGTCATGTTCAGGAAGTAAAACAATCGAATCTGACGATACTTGTGAAATCAAAAAAATATCTTATTTAAGTAATATATTTATTTCAACTTAGCCAAATTCAAAGTTTTTAGCAGTATGATGTCAATTACATTGATAATTAAGAAGGGACACGAAAAAGATTTATTACCTTTTGGCATAAGTTGAATAATTTTGTAGACATTTGAATGATTGATGTAGTTTTTGACGTGATAGAAATGCATTCCAGCCGGAAATATAATACGATCCCCGTTCGTTTCAATCCCTTGTTCAAACTCCTTACGTTTAAAGGACATCAAAATTCTGTTCACTTTGCGTTCTCTTGCATTTAATTTTATTGAACCTCCCAAACGAAACGAATCTTCTTCCTGATCAAGGCAATGTAAACTTTAATTAAAAATATTCTTACTATTCTATTCTCAAATTGCACTAACATTTGAAACATCTTAAAAAGTACACTTACGTCAAATGCAGCTTCTCGTATTGCATTGTACTCCATTGCAGTCAAGGGCTCTTTACCTGTAGTAGAAATTATTGAGCATTTGACCAACAATAATTAAGACTCTATTTTACCGGTTGGATCCAATTTCCCACATCCGGATTTACGAACTCGTTCATTCCCAGAATTCTCGTTTTCATCTGTATCATCCTCGATGTTTCCAAATAATCCACCAGTGTCAAAGAACTCTTCCTTTTCGTCAATGATATCGGATACTGTTTCTGGAATAATATTCAGACGCAAACAATTAAATATTATTTTTCATAACATTTTAACATAATTTTCAGAAGGTAATTTAAAAATTACAAACCTGCCGGATTAATTACAGCAGCAGAGTAGTGAGTTGTTGATAAAATCGTCAGAATAACGCCGACTAACAGTTGGAAAAATTTGTAACGAAACATTACGTTATCGGTTCAAGTGGAGAACAGTATTTCAAGTTTTAATTTATTTGCGGTTAAAAACACTTACAATATTGCTTACAGCGTAATTTTTTACAATTTCGCAACGTAAAAGTTTTGAATTTTTGTGAATTATAACTAGTTGCCATTTAGATATGTACTTGGCTGGTAACAATGTGACGGATCCTTGTCTTTATCTATACGTCAAACCCGAAAAGAATTGACTTTTAGGGAACAATTAACTCGTCAAAATGCTTGCTCTACTAAAAAGTTAACGGAACACTTGGAATTCAACTACAGTTCAACAAAGCTGGCTAATTGAAGAGCTCTTAAATTATTCCCAAAAACTTTTTTTGAACGATCATTTTTTTTTGAAAACTAAATCTGTTTCTTATTTTAGGCTCAAGGTCAAGGTACTGTGCTGGATTCGAAGGTTGGCAATTAGAAAACATTTTAAAATGAATATACAGCGTTTCGGCTAATTACTTTGGAAGAGTATTTATGAACTTTTTTGTGAGTAGCGGGACAACATAAAAAAATCATGTTAAAACTACTTCACTTAACCATTGCTTAATTACAAAATCATTAGTTATATTACATTTAAAACAGAAAAAGAAATTGATTTTATTGCCTTAAATTATAACTATCAAAAACGCCTGTGGACTGAGTTTTTCAATATTTAAGAATATTAGATTTATTTATTTTCTGTTTATGTTTTGCTTTATTTTTAACCAACGTTTGGAAATTCTTGAATAACTCGCTTTATGAAAGCGTTCCATTTGAGTCGCCACCTTCTCAAATTTTGTCGCTTTTCACGCTCACACATGGCACTATATCTGTTAAATAAATAAATGCAAAATATATATTTTCTAAAAAATTATAAAGAGGAAGAATTGTCCAAGATATTAGAATATTGAACTCACTTAATTGAATTCAAAGCCAATTGCTTTAAAAATCGAAGGTCGGCACGCTCTCCAGCCATTGCCATAAAGGTCATGTACCAATCATAGGAGAGGTTATTGGTTCCAAATGTTCCTGGATTGTCACTCGAAATGGTCATAGGGAATCCTTCGCGTATAAATGGAATCGTCGGATGCGTCCTCATGTCGGACGATGAAAGTTTTAAAATCTTAAGTTCAATTCAAATACATACATAAAACATTAAACAATTTTAGAAAATTAAGGAATCACTTTCACTTACCTGACTCGAGATCGGATTCATTTCAATACCGATTCCCTTCTCCCGTATTCGATCCACCAAATATGGCCTTGAATTCATTGCTGTTCCGTGACCAATACGGGTCGCATTGAGCAAAATCGCATCTAGAATGTTGTCATCAATTTTCGTTCCGTGCCAATCTAAAGTGAAAGCAGATAAATATCTACCTGAATTTGCGTTTGAAATTTAATTTCAATTGTATTTAATTTTCAAACCAGTTTCGCCCGCATGAAAGAAGTATTTTAGGCCCTGTGACGAACCGTACAAGAGCTCTTTCCTAAAGAAGTACAATGTATTGCCCTTGTCTTCGTGATTTACGATGTCAAAACCAGCTAGAAATTCTGGATACAATTTCTTGAGTTTAATTGTAATTGCAATTCTGAAATATTGATACAAGTTATTCCATCAAAACAACCATTTTAATTTTTTTTTAAGTATAAATTTGTTTGCTTGTAGCATAGGATTCTATTGTTTTGTTTTATTTATTTGTTTTATTAACCGATCGGCCATTTCCGACATTGTGTAGGTCCGTAATGGAGAATGAATAATTTTTATGCCCCAAAAATCTGGATGAGACCTTACAAACCTATCGTTTACTTTCTTGATCAATTCCAGCGTTTCTTGAGCACTTAAACTCGGATTTTCGTTATCCAGCCTGTAAAACTGTTATAATTAAAAAAATAGTTAATTAATTAGTAGAGTTTGGATGACAAATTTTGCACCCACATATTCTAGAAGGCTTCGTATCTCCGCATACTGAATGTTATCGTTGTAGAGCTCCTGGAATAAGTTGTAGAAGTAGAGTTCTGCAGCCTTGTCATAGCCAACGATTCCACTAGTAGTAGTGAGCGTATTTGAAAATACTCTCCATGCAGCATTATTATCAGGGTAGTCAACTGAATAATAATAATTAAAATAATTGCAATTAAAAATTTTTAGTTAATTTAAGTGGCTGAGCATTGGCGTCCTTACTTTCAGGAGTTTCGGTGGCAAGAGACATCTTCTTGAAGAAGATGTCGTTGATGAAGCTTGCGCTGGAACCGTTTCGTCGAAAGTCTTCTACGGTGACCCAATCGGTGACACAGAAGTCTGTCACGGTAGCCGATGGTGGATACGGTAGAAATTGAAACCTAAGGACTGAATTTGCGTCCCAACATGTATACAAATTGGGCATTTTGTTGGTTAACTCGACATTGTATTCGATAGAGCCGCTTTGCAGATCGTGCAAATGTAGTACACCTCCTATTTTCAATGAAATTTATTTTTGAGTTTTGCGACTAACTTTAATTGTATACTTATTTCATTATTGATAGCGTTAAGTACCTTTAGGCATCATCTGTATGATTTTGTAGACATTCGACTCGGAAATATACTTTTTGGCATGGAAAAAGTGGATTGCCGCGGGAAACACAATTCTGTCGCCATTTGTTTCTAATCCTTGTTCAAACTCCTTGCGTTTGAACCGCATCAGAATGGCATTTGCATTTTGTTCGCGTGAATTTAACTTTAGTAACCCTCCTAATCGAAATTTATCTTCTTCCTTAAATCACAAATGATTAACCGTAGATTTCCGTAATTGCAGAGTTATCACGCACCTACTTAAGAGACTTGAGCTTTACCTGATATGCAGCATCTCTCAATCTTCTATACTGTTCAGTTGTTAGCGGTGGTTTGCCTTAATACAAATTTTTTAGCTTGTAATTACTGAAAATTTAAAGCACTTTAGCTAAAAATGTTTAATTTTCTAAAGGTCTATTACCTGTCGGATCTAATTTGCCACATTCGGAATTTACTGACGCTCTTGTCGAGACGTCGTTTTCCTCGTCCACTCCAGTGTCAATGAAATCATCGCCATCAAAATCGTCTTTCAATTTATATTACAATAGTTAGTTGCAGTCGTTAAATTAATTCTTTTTGGGAAGTCTTCGGTTGGTAATATATTTATCACGTGTATTAGAATTATTTTATTTTACCTGAGGTGGTACGGTCCAAAACCGAAGAAAGTCCATTTTCGAGACAATGGAAAATGATGAGGGAAATGCAAAGAGAATAAAATTGAAACATGGTTTATTAAAACTGCTGAAAACTGCTTAGTTTTTGGGTTTTTATTTTAATGGAAAGCGATTGTGGAAACTGAAATCCTACTTCATCAATGGAGTGTGATTCTGATTCGGCCCAATGCTATTATATATGCAAAAATTAAGAATTATCCATTGTAATTTCCTTTAGCTTTCATTAACTACTCAATTTCTGGATAGCCCTTCCAGATAAATCGATTGTCAAAATTAATTTATTACTGGTACAGCCAAGTGTTTAAATTTGATTTATGATGAGCTAATTTAATTTACAGCTGGTAATTGTGTAATTTTAGTTTGTTAGAAATTCCGGGTCTGCTAAACGTTGTCCTTGAACTTTACGTTTACGCAGGAAATGTGACCGCTGGATATAATAATTTTCAAAATACAATAGGAATACATTTTGGTATTTGCTTTTAATATTTTTTGTCATGCCATGAACTAACGTAAAATAAAAGAACTTTTGTTCAAAACCGTAATTTTATTTTTCGATTTGGTGCAATTAGAAATTGTAACACAATGTTTTGAATATGCTATAATTGATATACTAAATTATAATTTGTCTTAATTCTAAAATTCTAAATATTCGTAAACCCAATCCTCCGCCCCCTCTTCAACACCGTCCGGTAAGAGTCGCATCTGATGTTCGAAATCGCTACGTTTCCGGAAGCGTACTCGTGTCGCCAGGGCATTGGGCGTCGCCTGGAAAAATTCGAATACTCGCGGCCGAATTACGTATCCGCCCCATTTGTCCGGCATTTCAAGTCTGTATCCTGGGAACTCTTCAAAACGTTTATAGAGTTCGCGAGCTATCACCAACATTTCTTCCCTTCGTTTTGACGTTATTCTTTGCGATTGCTGCTGAACAACGGCTCGAATCTTGGAATCAATGGATTCCTTTTCAAAGTATTCTTCGTTTTCCCTTCTACTCAACTTTTCAGCGATTCCTTCCACACGGACCTGAAATCAAAAACTATTTGAGTACGTGCAGTACAATTTCATTTATGATTTATAATTATATTTAAGAAAGTGTTTAAGACAATTAGATTTTAGTAAGCAAATTAAAATCAAGAATATTTCGACCTGACGAGTTCCAACTGGTTTCGTGCTATTCTGGGGAGTGAAGCACCAAAGAAAAACTAGAGCTGCTGAATTTTCATATGCCTGCCAAATTTATTAATCAGAAAACAATTAAAAAATATAATAAAAATTAAATATAAATAAAGTACAGTAAATTATTAGAGTTAAATACACAGCTTGTTAGGTTAATTGATTTTTTTTTACCAATTCTTCTGCTTTTGGTGATGTGTAGTCTGTGTAAATTTGAAATCCTCGTTCATCGTAGCCTCTCATAAGTAAAGTCCTAGCTGCCGGATGACCATCTCTATCATAATTATTGCTACATTATTATCGACTAATTTAGTACTTATGTCATAAACTAATTTTAATGATTCTCAAGCAACAATTGGGAAATACAGATGTAAAATATAGTTTCCCTTTACGATCGAACGGTAGCCATCGCCATTCCCACCGGCAGTTTATTTTCTGGCACGGTCTTTGCCTCCTTGAACCAATTTTCCCACAAGGTCATGGGAT
>VYYI01002519.1:0-14644 GCA_021029175.1 Bilobella aurantiaca | reverse complement strand
GTCAATTCTTAATACCTAGCAAATTGTACTTTTAGTAATGCTTCTTCTTTTAATGTCCTCCTTAATGACTTATGGTAAACTTCAACATAAATTACTCTACAAGTTTTAATGTACAAATAACACTTAATAAGCTAAGTCGAACTCATTCCTGTAAATTAATCCAGATTCTTTGGCTCCATGGGCTTCGGGCCCTAGGGAGTTAACTAACTAATAAAAAAAAACGAGAGGCGCAGGAGGACAGCATGTGGAATTTTAAAAACAATACCCGTTTGTTCTCATATTCAAGCCAAAAAATTTCCAGGCTTTCAAATCGGTAATGTCGCCAAAAAAAAACGGTTCTCTCAGTCAATCGCGGCGTTCCAAATTAGGTTTCAAGAGTAATGATTATAGGGAAGGTACATTATTTTCCTACTAAAGTATGTGCAAAGTAGAAATATAGCTTTTGTCTATTCTAGCTGCCACACGTCAGGCGGTCGTACAATGGTGAGCAGATCATTCCCAACAATTTTTCTTACTAAATGTACGTCCTTGTCTTGAACTCAAACACGAGCCAGAACTCCAAATTCAGCCGGAATCAATTTCCCTACATTTGAATTCATGCCATCTGAAATGGCTTCGAGCACTAACAAAACAAATAATAGTTAAATACGTCCTTTGTTGAGTTTTTGTAGAAACTAAGATAATGGGTTTCTTACATGACGTTGCTTTGTATTAGCTGTACTGTAGAGAACCTAACACCAATTATGGAAACATCAAATCCAATCAAAGATCACAATGGTGTCGCAGACTGAATTCCTGAATAAGCCGTACGATGACGTAAAGGCATTTCTAGACCCAACCCGGTCAAATACTGGACTATCTAAATCTTCAAGAATTTGTGTCCCGTTTAAACACGTGGTAACTGCGTCTCTTGCAACATAGTTTTCTGAGACCTTCGGACCGCGCAGGTAATAGTGGACGAAACTCTCGACCATAGCCTTGAGCTGAAATAAAGAAATACAGGTATTCTCCAAGTACTATTTCTGAGCTCTCAAATTCAAGAGCTTTCAAATCTTAATTTTTCAATTTTATATAGTTCAGAAAATCTCATTCCTTGATTCAATCTCAGAAAAAATGCAATTCTAGAAGTTTCACTGGAGCTTATTATAAATTCAAATCTTTGTAAGTGAATAAAATTTGATTATGTTTAAATGAATTCAACGCCTTAAATATCTCACCGCGAACGTTTGATCAATTAGTGATTTTGAATTAGTTACTTTATTTAGTAAAGGTAACTTACTCAATGAAACAGTGTTCTAGGCTTGTTCGTTTACAAGAATTCCTTAAATTTGTACTTTCCGTAAAGCGAATAAAATTTGATTATGTTTAAATGAACTCAACACCTTAAATATCTCACCGCGCCGGTCTGAATCACTTAGTGATTTTGAACTAGTTACTTTGTTTACGACATGAAACTTTCTCGATGAGACAAGTTTCTAGGCTTAGTCATCTAACAGAGTTCCTCAAATTTGGACGTTCCGCAAAGTGAATAAAATTTGATTATTTCCAAATGAATTCAACACCGCTATCTACCCTCACTTGGTTGGTCTGGAGTTGGTCTGAAGTGCACAAGAGCTAAAATTTCGAAACATTGCTATTTTAATACACATAATTAAAAACGATTTTTAGAAATAGTATGATATTTCAACGCTCCAAATTTGCGAAAAAAAATTTTCTGATGCAAATTTTCGAAATTCTTATGGAAATTTACGTGCAAAAATTAAAGAGTTACTTCAAAATTTGCAATTTCGGACAAATTTTGTTTCCCCATCTCACACAATTGCTGCGCTTTATCTGCCTAGGTTGTCTCGACACTTCAGCTTGTAACTACCCCAAGCAGCGAGTTCTGGATGCGGCATCTTCTGCTCTTGCCGCCCTTTTGAGAGTCATTGCACAGGACGCGGCTCTAACAAAGCTAAACAGCTTCTGCGGCTCTGCAAGGGCAATAGTGCATTCGCTTTGGACTCTGCTTCTCGGGCCTTGCTACTTTTAATCAATAACCTTGTAATCCAACCTATTGTGGGTAAATACTTCAATTTGTAACCATATTCTACTGAATAATTTTAAACTAATGGGACCTCATCATCTTATTATCTTAAACATTTCTTTTGATTTTAGTAATACTGAGTGGACTATGCTATGTTTAGCTACAAATATAATTGGTAAATTCTACAATACTCTCGTACTCATGTTGATCTGGGCTTGCCTTATATCAAATAAAATTCATCATCATCACTACCCACCACGTCGAACAGCCCCTCCGGCACTCCCTTCGCTCTTCTCAATTGGCCAACACGCCCAACCGCAAACGCCTCCGCTAGAACGAACGGTCACTTTGAGCCTGATGCCACAACGCCCAATTCAATGGAGCGATGCCCAGCCCGGATTAACCGTCCGAAATGCCGCCGCGAGCCGACCATGGACATACGAGCCACCAACACAGATGCCACGGCAATACAGGACCGCTGATGACTGTCCAATCTGCTTTGGTTGTGGCCAAGAAGGCCACGTCCGCCGGTACTGCCATACCAACCCTCCGCCGCCTGTCCAATCACCCGCCACCCAGTACACGCTCCACAATGTCCAGATCCAGGAGGTCACCGACGCCAATAGACAAGACCAGGGAAACAGATATGCCCGGTCGGTCTTTACAACCGACCGGGGCTAATGAACCGTTGCCGACCAGCCCCAGAACCGTACCAGATCAAGCCCGATGACCTCAGCCCAAAACGTAAAAGAATCGAACACGCTCAATTAAAGACAAATTACCCACACCCGATCAACACCAATTCCATGCCGCTACCAGTTCACAACAGATTCCAGTCCCTACCCGTCGATCAAGCCCATGAGCACTCAACCCCAGCAGACATGAAGCAGACCCCAATCGTCGAAAAACGGAACGTCCAGCCGCCCAGACCACATGCCGCACCGACTAGCTCACGTACGACGATCAACGGAGAAGCTTTTGACGTGTCTATCCGTTACCGGCCACGCCCTGCCCAAATCAAGATTCCCATAACCATCGACGGACAAAAGTTCACTGCTCTTTGCGACGATGGCACCAACGTCTCCGCTGTTAACGAAGCCATCCTCCGGACGATTGCTCGAGGTCAATTACCCCCGACGAAAGTCACCTTATCAATTACGTTGCCGAACTCGACGCAGATCAAGTCGTACGTAGAGTTCATGCACGAAGTCGAAGGAGTACGATCACTGTTTTGTTTTTACGTCATTCCTAATCTGTCGAATGACATCGTTCTCGGTCTGGATTGGATGTTGCAGAAAAAGGACTTTGCACTCGCCCTAATGTCGAAAAAAGGAGATAAGCCGAAGCCCACAGAACCAGCCGTCAATGTCCAGAGTTCAAAGCCCTCCCTCAATCATCACGCCGAACGAGACGATAAGCCGTGCAGAAACAGAGAAGTAATCATCTCGCAGCCGACCAGGTAGATGACCACCCCTCCCGCACCAGAGGACTAGGAAATGATGATGACCCTGCTGATAACAAGGCCACATGCAGCAAGTTTACACTCCTACCTTGTCGAACACTGACACGTGACGAGTTTAGCACACAGTTACAAGACGGTGAGTATCAACTTACCCCGGATCCCCAACTACAATGGCAGAAGATCATACTCATCCCTCACGCCCTTATCACTGTGTCCAACAAGAGGTGCTCCGTGTTCGTGACGAATGCTGCTACTGATCGCATATTCCTGGTAAAGTAGATGACCCTGGGCACCCTACACGCTATAGAATGGGAATCAAAGTTTTGGTAGCCCTCAATGGTTAAAATTGTCCGCCGATACATCACTGGTTGTCCAAAGTGCCAACGATTCAACCGCCGACAGGGCCCAGCCCAAGGACTGATGCAATACGGCGAACAGCCCAAGAGACCCTTCGATAAAATTGGGATCGATTTTCTAGGCCCTTTTACGACGTCGAATGGAGACAATCGGTTCGTATTTGTGATTGTCGACCACCTCACGCGGTATGCAGAAGCTATCCTAATCCCCGCCGCTGACGGACCAAATGCCCTAATGGCCCTTTACTCACATGGATCATAATCCAAGATCAAGGCCGGCAGTTCTGCTCAAATCTCTTCAAAAGTCGACTGAAGGAATTGGGAATTAAGTACTCCATGACCTCGCCCTACCACCCATAGACGAACGGACTGTCGGAGCGGTTCAACGAGACACTAAAGAGGATCATTGCCAAATACGCCGACCCTTCCCAGACGAATCGTGACGACTTCGTCCAATCAGCCGTACAATGCTACGCAACACGACGTAACCTCGTCTTACCCCTCACTACATGCTGTATGCACGCAACCCGCTAATACCCGCTGATTTACACTTCCAGACGATACACGACGAGTACGACGATGATGAGCCGAATGCGACACGGGAGAGATTTCAAGTTGCCCAGGAAGAAGCAAATCTGAGGACACTCGCTTCCAAAATTAAGCAGAAAAAGCGCTACGACTCCAAAAGACCACGTACAAAATTTGCCGTTGTCAAGTGGGTACTTCGCCGAAATAGGCGCCGAAAAGTCGGACTCAACGAAAAACTGTTACGGGCCTTTTGAAGTTACTTATCAACTTAGGGAGTCGACCTACCTTGTTGAAGAAATCCGACAACGTCGAAAAAAGCCCATCTATGTACGCGTCAACGACTTAAGACCATACTCCCCCGAATTTTCCCACGTCGACTCATCAGAAGCAGCAGAATCTGATAAACAATCGTCGATGACCGTCTATCCACCATCTATAATCCCGTCGAAAAAGCCACGAACCAAATAAGCTACGAAGCAGAGTCCTAGGCCAGTGCCCTCCACTCAACTGCTCGTAAAAACAAGCGAGGCGAGAAGAGTTCAGGCGAGTCGACCGAATCGTCGAAGAAGAGTCAGATTCGTCGAATGATTCCACCGCACAGTGGGGCCTCGTAATGGTGGAGGGGTGCCATAATTCAGAAATAATCAGGATGACAACTCTTCATGTCTCTGACACTAAAAATATATTTTATGCTCTCACTTGATGATCTCACTACTCATTAACTTTCAGTTTTATTGCTGACGCTGAAATTTTCTTTTCAGCTAAACTAAATACTAAAAATACTTTTGTTCAGTCCAAACCACCTTATTTACACTTAAAATTGTCAAGACCCAAAAATTTATAAATTAATAAGATTTATTTACGGTATATGCAAAAAATATGTTCAAAAAATAACGTCCTTTACAAACATGCGGTAGAGTGATGTTTGACAGCTTGTAATATCTACACTAAAGGATGGGGTGATTCGGGGTTAGGCAGAATAGAAGATGGTAAGGTAATGATTATATCAGCATATATGGCTGCTCGATAACTTGCGAATCCTGGAGAATCAAAGCATCGAAGTATTTGCCCTATGTTAGTAATGTAAAAACAAAAGTTTGACCACGTCAATATAACGTAGTCTTGAATCAAATGTTTAGATAATATAGGCAAATAAGTAAGAAGGTGTAGGCTATGAAAAAACATTATGACCGTATACAGAATACACGGTTTTTGGCACACCTCTACCATTAACAGGCCCCACTGTGCACCGTTGCAACACAGTTTTGTATTTCGTAACCAGTCGGACGGTCAGACGATTAATGGAACCGAAGCGGACGAAGGAGACTCAAGGAGACAAGTAAACAATCAATCAGCAGTGCGACGACCAAGAAGAACCGACGCCCAGAGAATCTTCGACTCCAATCGCGACTTGGCACAATTTCGGACACTACCAACTACACGTTCTTGTCAGTCGAATCGACTATCGCCGAGGATGGAAGGCAGACGAACCATTGATCGACGTTAACCCTGGATGCGGATCTCAAGGACAAAGGAGCAATGCTGAGGACCATTTTAGCAGATCGTCGTCGGAACCCGAGGCCGGGTTCATTCTAAGCCGGGGGGGGGGGGGGGCTTGTCACGAGCACAACTGTGACCTTTCGCTTCGGCCCCATTTTTGCCCTTGAGTTCACTCAGCCGAGACGTCACAATATCTAGTGAGGAGGAGGTATTAATAATTCTTATTTCGCACTTTTTATGACTTTTTATTTTATAAATAAGAAAAAGGTAACTTTATCTTAAACATAAACTTAATACAAACTTAAAACATCAATAAGTTAATAATTAAATAAAATTTACATATTAATAACCTAAATAAAACCTTAACTTAAAGTATAAAAACTTAAAAGGAAATTAAACCTAAATATTACAATTCTAAATAATTCTAATTTTCTTGTCTTGGAATATTCTTATGTCCAAACGCCAAAGTTTCAATATTGTTGACAGCGTAACGTTTTGTGTCTAATCCATTTAGAGCCCTCTTCTTGGTTACCTTTGTAAAGATACGATGTTCAACACTTCGAAATCCTCGCATAGTGAACGTTGTTTGGATGTTTTCAGTCAACACCATCCTGAAGTTTTCAAACTTAATTTGATTCTTCACAGCTGTTTTCGAGATTCCTTTCACTTTCTTAGTGAATGAGTCGTTTATAATCCAATGTCCCTCCAAGTCCTTTTGATATAGTTTTTCCCGCTGATTTCATTCTTGACGCTTGCTATACCCACAGTTCTCACCGTGTACATCTTCGGACGAGGGCATATAACATGAGAAATGACATTTCCAGCACATTCGTCCTTGAAATTTCCCAGAACCTTCTTGTTTACGGGGTTGAAATATTTTCCAAAGACGGGATGATCAGGATCATATTCACTCATGTCGTAGAGATCAGCATCTTGAGCCATGTTCTCGTAAATATCGTCAGTCTTTACATGATAGATGAGCGAATCTGCAAATCATATAAATAAATAGTTGTATTATCTTTCGAACAAATAATGAGTCAAAATTCCAATTGATTAATGTATGAACCTTACCTGTGTCTGTGTAAATTAGTCGACAGTTATCTCTGTAGCGTGCTTGCATTTGCTGAGCATGATGACCGTACATAATGCTTTTTGCAATTTCCAGAACGGTGACTCCTGTGAAGAGTGGTTTATCCAGTCTTACTTCAAGTTTCTTCATAGTGAAGATGTAGGTCGTTTTGTTAATCGGGACGACATTTTGAACTGTGGGCTTTTTGTTGTAACGTAGTGCTTCATCCATATGCAAAACTCGGACATTTTGCCGATTTCTTTTCTTTTCTTTCCAAAGGCAGAATTGTATAGCAGCTTCCAGAAATCTTAAGCGAATTCAGAAGTTGCCTGTTTTCGCATTTTTGTATTAAAGTGGATGAATGTTTTCATCCATGCCGATTGCGTGAAGACAATTCCACTGTGCACTTTAGTCACGCGAAGTCCCATTCTCGAATATTGCTTGAGCATGACATGATGAAGGATGTATTTCTTTTTATTATGTAAACCTGCGACAAGTTTCTTGACCTTGTATATTCCAGATCCGAGGTTAAGATCACCAATTAAAGTCTTTTGATTATCTGAGAGTTCTTCCTTTCCATAGTTCTGGAGATTGGTGCTGGAGGGTAGTCATTCAATTGATCATGAGGCGATGCACCAATTTCCAAGTCCACTTCCAACATATGGCCTTCAAACTTTACTTCTGCAGTTAGGTTGATAAAGGCGTCAATATCTTCTTCGATTACTTGGAGACGCCAATCTGGAAGCCCTTGGAAATCACCAGTTGGAAGACGTTCACTCATTGACTTGATGTATAGATTGTTAGCGTCAATGTAGGTGATGTAACTTTTTTCTTTCTCGGCATCGTATTCATCTACCATGTATGGATTGTTTGTTTGTTCAATCCAACTATATTGAGTTTTGTTTTTAATAAAAAGTTAGATTAGTTTTAATGACCCGAATGACCCCTGACCCCCATTCCCACACCCCCAAAATTACCCACATTCCATCACCACCAAAATGACCCCAAAATGACCCTCAAATCAAAAAATCAAATTTCTTTGAGATTTTTGCGAGTTTTGTTATTAATGGAAAGTTAGAATAGTTTTAATCACCCGAATGACCCCTGACCCCCATTCCCACACCCCCGAAATGACCCCCAAAACCAAAAAGTTTTTTTATTTCTTGCTAGTTTTATTAAATTAGCGTACTAGCTAGTTTCTGGGAATGTTCTGTCCGTTCGTCCGTCCGTCCGCTTGCGCGATAACTTTTAACGCGTTAATTTTTTAATGTACTTTCAGCTATAAGTAGTAGAGGTCAAAGGTAAAGCCAAGTTTGAACATGGGCCATAGGGGTCATATCCTTCACCCTCATTTTGGCGACACCCCAGATGACCACGAAATCTGAAAAATCGGATTTTTTGGATTTTTTTTTAGGATTTTAAGATGTTGCCAAGGATCTAAAAAAGTCCAGACCATCTTCCTTTATTGAAATGACCCCAAACACCGTCAAAACCAAAATACCGAAAAATCGGTTTTACGGGTTCATATTTGTAGATTTTAGTTGCATTAGTTCAATACGCTACTTATGTTACGTGCGTTTGCAACGGTTTATTGTCATCGTGAGGGGACATAAAATAAAAATAGGAAGAAAATAGGTTTTTTAATTTCGATATTTTGCAAAAAAAACAGTATATTTACGAATTACTATCTAGATACATACGTCTTAAAAACTTTAACACAGAGCAGGAAATCGAGCAAACATTTAAAGGTTTCAGTGTTGTTAATTGTTAGTCACAAGTAACGTATTAGTAATAGCTTTAAGCACTCTGGTACTTCAGAACCCCCGATTGGATGTAAAACTTCAGTACAAATAGTTCACTGTTAAACACAATTAACTAATTAGGAATTTCTGTTGAGCAATTTGGAGTTCCTAGTTTGCTTCAGCGTACTTTAAAATCCCGAAATCGTATTTTTAAGAGACAATTTTTTAAAAATTATTTCTGTTAGTTCTTAATCATGTTTAACAAATTCGTATAAAAATTGACACTTAAAAATTGATATTAGGCCATTTGGACGATAGTCTCCCCATTTCAGTTTATTGTTTAAAAAAAGTAAAAAAAAACAGCTGGTAGGAATAGAACCCTCGACGTTCGCGTTTGTACCAGCCACTCTCACCATTACACCATACGGGCTATTATTGTGAAATAAGAAAAGAACTCTGTGAGGTAGATGCCGGACTACTCACCGGGTAAGTAGGATTTGAAGAGAGAAAACGAGTGAATAGCTTTACGTTTCTACATTACTCTAATTTGAAGGTGTCATCAAATAATAGTTTAAATCTAAATAAACCGTTGCAAACGCACGTAACGAAGTAGCGTATTGAACTAATGCAAATAAATTTGACAAGGTCGATTTTTCGACCTTGAAACGCCGAAAACGCCGATTTTTCGTGTTTGAGTCAGTTACATGGTCATCACACTGCGCAGACTGGGTCAGGAGTCGCTTGGATCATTGGTACCAGCACAACAAGCACAATAAAAGTAAAAGTTTTCGTGAAAGACTTTTTGTTACTGTTGTCGTTAGTACCGGAGCTGCGCCTATTTGTATTACTGTTCAAACAGTAGCTGCTAACTGGAATGCCTTTGAATCTCCTGCCACACGCATCGTTTTTATTGTTTTCTTCCTCATTGCAGATGCGTCACTTTTTAACGCATTTCCAGTTATAAAGGTCATTCTCATTCCGTCAACGTTCACGACAATTTTCTGGCTCAACAAAGCTTGGTAAAATGGTTTGTTTTTACATAACTGTTAAGTAATGTTTACATTATCACATTTGAAAGACAAATAATTCTTGTACAATTAAAATCATATTTATTTCAAGTTTCTAAAAATAGTAATAGTTATAGCATTGTTTTGTTAAAAATGTTTTTATATGCAACGCTGGTATATCAACAATTACGCTCGTTGTGTTATTCATAAATCTCTATTTAGCGTTGAATGGCCAAAAATTAGTCATGAAAACATCGCCGATGAATTTGTAAGAATTGACGCTGTAAGAATGAAGTCCAACTGCGTCTCGGTCTACAACACTCTCCGCATCATGAATTCATGAACGACTTGCAAAATTCTGCCTTTGGATCGCTGTTTATTCCAGTAATGAAGCTCTGCTGCGTTTCGCTATTTTGGTGATCATTGCTCCTGGAGCTCTGTTAATGTCAGAGGTTTACAATATTTCGACCCAGTATCCGAGAAATCTTCAACAAGCCTTTGCAACGGATTCAAAACAGGAACGGTATGTTTCGAAAATACTGCGAGCTACGCCAGCTTTAAAATGCAAAATTGGAGAATTTTATTACATAGAAAGCAAAGCCAAATTGACGCTCATTGTGAACATCACATGCGGGATTTCTTTCATGTTACTATCATTTCACTGACAACACTTAATTTGGCATTAAAAAATAAATTGAATGTAGACAATAAATTGGATACAAAGCTATGTATGTATCGTTTATTTGACAATAGGCATAAGCCATAATCAACACAAATTGCAGGTTTATTGTGTTACAGTTTTTTTAAGATATTAGTATAGTAATTGTATGAGTTATGAGTTTAAGTAAAGGGCTAAAAATAGCATAAGTCCAATTGGGGTGTGTTACTAAATTGCACACATTTTGCATCCTGACAAATTACACACCCCTAGATACCGACTTCTGCCTGTATAGGCATGAAAGGTGTGCAAATTGAAGCCAGGGGTGTGAAAAATAAAATATTTGAGTAAAGGAGCATTAAATGTGTCCAAATTAAATCCATTGGTTTGCAAAATAAAGTATTAGAGTAAAGGGGCATGAAAGATGTGCAAATTGAAGTCAGGGGTGTGCAAAATAACTATTAGAATATGGGGGCATTAAATGGGTGCAAATTGAAGCCAGGGGTGTGCAAAATAGAATATTAAAATTTAGGGGCATGAAAGGTGTTCAAATTGAAGCCAGGGTTGTGCAAAGTAAAATATTGAGTACTGCGGCAGTGCCAGCTACAGGTGATGGTATGAAAGATACATTTAAAAGAGCTGAGTCTAACATGGCAAAAAGTTGAGTCCGAATAATGCTGTACGACATTGATTCAAGTGCACAATATAGATTTTTTATGAACCAAAAGTGCTTAGAAAACAGAACAAAATGTTGTCGACAAAATTATTGCAGGAATCGGATTTTGAGTAATACCCACGTTTATTTAATTACAAATGAATATAGGCATGTATGTAAGGTAATTTTCAACATCAGTCAATGTATAATTGTTCGTGCACTTCAGATAATTTGATCCTGAGGAATAGAAACTTGTATAGTATCCTGCTAATTGTTATTGTTCTGCACATAATATTTACTCACTGCCTTTTAATTAACAAAATAGTCAAAATATCGTTTTCCACAAAATCAAGATTTTATACTACAGTATTGTAACTGTATAACTGAGTTGATGAGTGAAGAGTCGCACGCAACATTACGCATGAGCGATAAAAGAGGCAAGCGCAAGAGGAAGGTGGGAGATAGAATGGGAGTAAAAGGGAACTTCTTATATTTTAAATCTTCAGTTTTCTTTCTTGTTTTTAAAAAATCCACACTCTTTTAGCTGAGAAATGATTATTAATTAGTTAATTGTAATGAACAATTAGTAAAAATAACTTTTGGAAGTTGAGTTTTACATGGAATTGGGGGTTATTATGTACGTTGAACCTTACTATTAACTCAAAATTGCTTAACAACTTCCAATTAATTAATAGTTATTAACATTTAACATTAATTAACATTTGAAACTGGAGTTTTGCGTGCAAAATAAATTTAATGTAGAATGTTAACGTGTTTTACCTGGAAAGTAGTATCATAGTGCAATACAATCAGTTTGCTACTTTTGAGTAACTACTCAAAATATGAATTATTCTCTGGATGGTACAAAACCATAGAAACTCCTGGTAATAGAGCTAGTCGAGCTCTGGGTTTTATTTTCCAAATAGGTAAGCATCGTTTGAATCATGGGGATGAATAACTTGTTCTTGAGCATATTAGATTTTGTATGCTTGCTTTTGTTTCCGGGAAAGAAACTTAAACTTTGCCTTATTTCTCCTGTTGCTACGGCATCAAGAATCTACATATCTACAATCTACGGCATCTTCTTGGCCATATATTTTAAAAGGAACCAATACACTTTGCATTTTCAAGGATCTAAATAGCAATAAAAATAAATATTAACAAAAGAAATTTTAGCGGTAAGATACAAAACGTCCATCATTATTACCTATTGGAGGTAATTGGCATTTGTTTTTGTTTCTACCTTTCCTTCATATTTGCTTTAACAGAATGACTTGTTTGCGTAAAGTCTCCGGTAGAGTGGGAAAGAGTTTTGTTTTCGTCATCTTCTCTAATTAAATATGTAATATCTGCTTGGTAATCGGCATCATATTCAGAGTCGTTTTCAATTACTAATTGAGATTTTGTAAGCATAAAGAGGCATAATTTTTTTCGTGGAAATGATTTGAAACTTTTAGTTCGTCTACCTAGATATCAATTAATCGGTTTATTTGACATTTGGCTTAAGCCATGATCAGCGTGAGTCAAGGTTTCATCTTTGTACATAAAATCGTAGAGTAGTAGTAGTACTGACTAAAGTTTCTAATTCGTTCTTAATACAATAAAATTGAAGGTACTTATTAATTGGGTTTCAACATGTCGGGTGAGTTAAATTTAGTCTATAATTAGATTACAATTAATATATAACAAGTTTGAAAATTGGATAGGTGCGGCATACCCAGATCAACTTTTTATGGCAAAATTTTACACTTTATGGGAAAAGTTACAATTAGAAAAAATCCCAGATCTTCCTATATATTGTTTCCGAACGCGTTTTTAATTCTTGTCCTGAAGCTATATTTTCATGTCCGGGTATCTTGTGTTGCGGGCACAATTATTGACCTTTAATGTTAAACATATTCGAAGTAGTTCCATTTTTTTGAGAAGCGGTTTTAATATTTCCATGGAAGATTTTGTCTATTTTTAGTGACAAAAGTTTCAGTCTTTTGGTAATTTGGGAGCCAGGGCTGATAACCTAATGCTATTGTCTACAGACGATAAACTATGCAAAATCTTGCAGGCTATCGGAAATTGAAGTTGGCTAACACCACTCTGATAAACTGTGTACATTTTCACTTTTCCACTCAACTAAGTTAAGATGATGTACAAACAATGTTATTAGTCTTGCTTCAAGTAAAGAGAAATCAGAGCTCTCTCATTCTCGATTACAATATTCATTTCGTAATGCATTAGTAAGTTAACACCAAAGAAACATTTCGTTGAGAATTATATTTAGATTTTTGTAATCTTCACGTACAACACAAGTACCGTTTATTCACATTCCATTTGAAAGTTTTGATTACATTGTAATGAGACAGCACACAACCCATATAAACTTTCACATTGCCAACTTCAAATTAGTTTAGCAAATTTTTGAAGCACATTAAACTTTGCTAATTTCCATTCGACAATTAGTTTTTATACATACATGTGAGAATTTCAAACCCAAAAGCTTCTACTTAACACTAAGCAAAATCGTTCATAAAAGCATAAAATAATGCTGTGATTACAACTACATACGTAAATACAACAAATGTTTTCTTCAATTCAATAAGTGCAATTTGTATTAAAATCAGTCCCAAGCAATCGTTTCGCACTTAATATATTTCCTGCGCTTTTAAATGTATTGTCACGGTGCTCCTCGGAGACCACCATGAACTCGTAAATGGGAGTGTATGGGCAATAAGGGGTACAACGTGCGACTAAGACGAGGTCAAAGGTTAAAATAAAGGCCTTTATTTTAACAACAAACGACGATATGGACTGAACAAAATCTCTCCGCTAACTACCCCTGGCTCTCTGGCCAACTACTACTACTTATACCCTGCCAGCCAAGGACAACCTTGACTGACCTACTAACTAACAAGAACTAAATAAATAACTCTCAAGACTGCGCCAGTCTGGAGATAAAAAATGTGAATAACCTACGACATGTAACCTACGGGAGTTGAAGGTCGCGATCGACGCAGACTTAAGGGCGGGGCTACGACGAGCGTGACAGTATTTTGCACATTCTTGGCTTCAGTTTGAGCATCTTTATGCTATTATACTCTAATATGTTATTTAGCGTAACTCTGGCTTCAATTTGCACAGCTTTCATGCCCCTATTCTCTAATATTCTATTTTGCACACCTCTAGCTTTAATATGCACACTTTTTATGCCCTACGTTCTAATATTCTATTTTGAACAACCATAGCTTCAATTTGCAAACCTTTCATGGCCCTATTTTCTAATATTCTATTTTGCACACCCCTGGCTTCAATTTGCACACCTTTTGTGCCCCCATATTCTAATAGTTATTTTGCACACCCATGACTTCAATTTGCACACCTTTCATGCCCCTAAATCTTAATACTCTATTTTGCACACTGTATTAACGATGCATGCCTAGTTAAAACCATAATATTTTCTACCAACAGAGGTTAACAGCCCTCATCAGTCGATATGTCTTTACAAAGATTAGGTTTACCAAACTCTCAAATTGGGAGGAAATTCTTGGGGTCACTAATTTTGAAGACATATGAATGCATACTCGCTTAGTATCATAGCTTCGTTGTACGAATTCTTGAACATTCCGTGCAGAATGTTAGAATAAATATAC